>VNJN01008580.1:0-193138 GCA_008042485.1 Drosophila mayri
TCGAATACCGTATTCGAATACCGTATTCGAATACCGTATTCGATATCGTACGGTATTTGAATATCGTAAATTGTATTTGAATATCGTATCGAATACGATATTCGAATACCGTAAATCGTATTTGAATACCGAACGATATCGTAACAACCCACTGTTGTGCGATTTTCTCAAAAACTTATGGATAGGATTGAATGAAACTTGGCAGGATAAAACTACAATATATATCCTTTATCCTGGCATACCACTTATGTTGGTACACTTCTGATTTGCCGAGATATTAGAAAAAGAGTGAAAACCCGATTTTTCAAAGGCTTTTTTTAATAGATCCAAAGGTCAAATACCCCCAAAACCAGTAAAAAACATTAGTAAATTTGTTTTTTAGTATTTATAAACTTTATTTAGTTTGATTAAGTGTCTTATTTAGAAAATAAATAAAATATAAACAATTTCTCCGTGTTCCATTTTCCCACCGTTCCATTTCGACGGTAACTAACCGACGCTATTTTGACGGACCTTACTTTAGCTCGTTTATGAACAGAGGAGTTGGCAGCACTGCCACTACGTTCAAATTCAACCGTTCATTGGCGAGGTGCGTCTTGTTTTCACTGCGATTTTTGTGAATTTTGAAGACAAGCTCTCTTCGTACCATTTTCAAGGCTTTGCCCAAGGTAAGCATGGCACTACCTAGTCCTAATAGACTAAATAAACAATTGGGTTCCTGCTCCTCTAAAAGAATTCTGAGACAAAAATCAATAATTGCCGCAGCCCAACGCACTTCGCTAGTGTCGTGGAATTTCAGCCTCCGGGCGCAAGCGCTGTATGTGTGCGTACGTGAGAGAGTGTATGTGTGTGTGTGTTGCAGCTGCTTTAAATTTTATTTTAGCACAGCTGCCATATGCATTATAAATAACACATCTTCTTTATTCCCGGTTTTGTGTTCCGCTCTCTTGTCTCTTTTGCTCAGACTCTGCTTTTGGCAGCCATGTTGATAGTGTTTTTTGCGTTCCGCTTTAGTCCGTCCATTGCATGCACCTAAAAAACTAGCTGGAAGCAGTTTGAACCGAATTTTGGCCAGCGGTCTTAGCATAGAGCTGTTGCTGTTTTGCTCGGCCAGTTTCCGTGTGCATCGCCAAGTCGGAGATACATTTTAAGTAGGTTTCCGCAAAAACTGGCTTTCTGTCCGTCCTAATGTGTTTTGTCCATATTTATTTGGTCAACAAGTCAGGCCATCGGCAGATAGGCAATAGCAGAGCGAGTGAGATAGCGAGAGGGGCCTACAATTTCAAGTTATATCCAGATTGTTCATTACTCATAATTTCTACAAAAATACAAGCACAGAGTCACCGCTAATGTTATTTACATGGATAGAGTACATGACGCTTTCCACGTGTGTGTGTGTGTGTGTGTGTGTGTGTTTGGAGCCGGCAATCGCTTAAGGGAAGCAACAACAACAATAGCTAATGAGGAAATTACTTTATCCTAGTCACGACGACGTTAAAATACTCTTAAAATTGAACTCTACAGCCAACATAGCACAATTTCATAAAAGTTAATGTAGCAGCACAATGTGATGCCAAAACAAAGGGAACTCGACAATCAGTCTCTCTGTTATTGCCTTTTATTTGCCGCTCCAGTATTTTTTTTGCCCAGGTGGAAACAGCGCTTAACTATGGGAGTCGCAATCGAGCCGTCTAATCTAGAGATCTTTGACTCGGCGAGGTCATTCACTTTGCTTTGTTTTCCCCATGTCCAAACACAACATAATTGTGCGTATGTGTGGAGCTTGTGCGAGTGTGACAACTACCCCAAATGCGAAACATCACCCCACTGGGACAAGGAGTGGCGGGACTGGGATTGGGTGGTATGTGCCTCCCCCAGCGGATGACGCATCATTGCAAACGTTTTTGCGGCACTTGTAGAGAGATGTCATCGACTTCACTGCGACCTCTTTTCCATTTTCCGAGCGAAGCATAACGGAAAGAAGAGCAACTTTGGCAGCTAAATATGTACATATGTATATATTTTGAATACTAAACAAAATGCACTCAAATCTACGATGACCTCAGCTAGCTTATTGTGACTTGTTAGTCACTGTACTCGTCACATTTGCAGTAAAAATCGTACGTTCCCAACCCCACTGTGCGAATACTTGACACCAAAATGAGGAACTTGACAAGAAAAAGAACAACAAAGAAAGTGCGGCGGCAACAAATCGCGCAATTACAGTTAACGGCAAAGTGTAGAGAGAGAACGTACCACCAGCGAAAACATAAAGTGGAAGAGCCGATAAATTTCTATGCGAGATGAAAAGGCAAAAGCCAAGGGAGACAGACACGAGGGAGCGGGAGTTTTAGGGGCAAAGCGAATGGGTCTCGTTTTCACTCCATTCACACAGAATTTCCTCAGTGGGGCGACGTCGACATCGGGCGTCATTGTGTCGGCCACATCCGCAAGTGGCGTAACTAGATTTCCCCCCCGGCCAGAATAATTTGTATGCCAGGCTACTCTCTCGTATTTCCAACCGCATCTAATTCGCTTTTCAATTGTTATGCATTGCAGCTCCAACCGCCAACACACCAGCAACGACAAAATGACGTCCACCGAGCTGAAAATTGGACTGACCAACAGCGCCCGTCCCTCCAGCCGTGTCCTGAAGCCCCCAGGTGGCGGTCACACCAACATCTTCTCGGAGCCCGAGGTGGCCGTCAATGCGCCGCGGGCCAAGTACAATCAACAGAACTCTTCGAATCTCAATGCCTGTATGGGCTCCACCGATCCCAACAAGGTGGTGGAGAAGCTGCGCGATGAGGTGACCACGCAGAAGGAGGAAGCCAAGGCAGCAGCGCCCAGTCAGCCCAAGTCAGAGGCGGCAAACAAGCCGTCGGCTGCCACGAACGGAGAGGCACGCGGTCGTGTCCCACCTGGCGGATATTCGTCTGGAGGATTCTGGTAGAGGAGGAGGGGCAGTGGCGGCTGCCAAGCATTTAATGACTCACCAACACATCCTCAGCCCAACATAAACCTATAAATATAACTCGCATATAACATAACATATACACATACATATATTTAGAGTCGCATTATCTATATTCATACGCAGATCTTCTCGACAAAGGAAACTATATAGTTTTTCCCTGTTCTTCCTATAAACCCCTCCCTTCTCATTTGTCCCTAACCGCAAAATGTTTAAAACGTCTAACGCAATTGTTGAAAAATTTAAGTAACTCGTGATTCCGCCCCATGAAGATTCTGGATTGACTTTGCTAAATTTCCACCACCCACCAACGACTACTACCGCAGTCTAATTTAGCATTTGTACTTAAAGTGTGTCCAATTGAAACTTCTAAATAGTCTGTAAAGTTTGTCCACAACATGAACTCCTCTTTTATAACAACCATCGATGTATTATTCAAAAATAAAAGATTTAATAATTAAGTATCGCTCTCTTTTATTGGTGGAGATTCTTCAGTCCGCCTAGTAGCTAAACAGTAAACTGCTAACCAAGTGAGATGATGGATCGGGGTCAGTGAAGACAAGTTTTGATTTGGTCACGAAATTAACTCTAATATTTTTATTACACTTCAGTTTAGAATTACAGGTGTGTCCATTAAGTCAAAGTCGGTTCGAACCCGTTGTTGGTAAAGCGTACGTATTTATATTAAATACAGCATCAAATATATTCAAATTGGTCGACTTATCCAACTAGCCGCCATATATATGTATATGTAACTAACAATTAAATGGGTACATGCGCCATCGGATTGGGAATGACCCCTCTTGCTTGTGCGCTGCGTCGTCGTCGCTCCGGATGTGTATTTCTTAAACAATTCTGAGACTGTCCATGTGTGTGGCTGGCTTAAGACTAGGGATTGTGTATTTCTTCTTATGTTTTCCTTTGTAGACTAATTCAGACTATTGACTAATTTAAATCTTCATGTCGTTGATGTACGAGTCCAGTTCGGCGTCCAGCTCCTCGGCGGTGGGTGGGGCCTTGCGCTCCCTTCGCTGACCTCCGCCGGCGGCGGGCTTGCCTCCGGCCGGACGCTTAAAGCCTCCGCGACGCGGGGATCCTCCGGCTTGGCCACCTATAAAACACAGTTTGCAAAGGGAAATGTAAGGATTGGAGGATTGGATGGGGATTGCTACTATCAAGGACCGTGTAATTGCTATCATTCTTTTAAGTCTATTGTAAAAAAATAGTTTGTAAACGGCTCACTTATTGTTTATAACATTTCTAAAACTTCTATGTCTAAATGAATTAGTAATAATTAAAGAATTATTTATGATAAATAATTGTTGTTTCAATAGATGCGTCTGAGGGAAAATGTGTTGTTTGAGGAAGACTTTTGTAAAGCATAAGCTAATGTTTCAGTTCTAATCTCTCTAAAAATTAATATTCTTTACTAATCTTGTTATCCAAAACATAAAGTGTTCAATCACAAGGTGTTAACTAATTTGTTACATAAAAGTTTAAATATGTATTTAAAAATCTTTGTGGAAGCGCATAAATCCAAAAATGATCTTCATGTTGATTTGTTTATGGGTGATTATTCAAGTTAAAACAAAAATTGTCATTATTCACGGTCCTCGATTTAAAGGTTTTTTGATACGCACCACCACGCTTGAATGGAGCAGCCGCTGCACCACCGCCGACGCGTCGCTTCACATCGGTCGAGGCCACGGGGCGGGTCAAGGCGGCCACATCGGAGACAGCTAGCTGAATGGTCATGGGGCGCCCATCTAGAGGGACGCCATGGTACTGCTTGATGGCTTTCAATGCGTCGCCGCGACGCTCGAAGATGACATCAGCGGTGCCTGTAAAAGAAACAAGGTAGGACGGTTAAATGGTGAAATAAATTGGTAAATGTTATGCTATACGGCACCCTATTATAGGTTCATTCACTTTATTTAAATTGGTTCTTTGCTAAAAACTCACCCAATGAGCGACCAGAGCGATCATAATGCACTGCCGCCTTCTTCATTGGTCCAAAATCGTTGAATAGCTCCTTGATGTCGGTATTGGACACGCCGTAGTCCAAGTTTCCAACAATGAGGCGGGTGGGTCCGGATCCTCCGGCTGCTGCGGCAACGGAGCCCCGCTTGGGTCCGTCGTACATATCATGCTTCCATGCGCTGTTTACATCGCCCTAGAGTTGGGGGTAGTATTAGGTAGAAGGGTATGTTGTGTTTGTTGGTTCGATCACGCGATGCGTATCAAATATTTGGTGGGAGTGGCAGTGGCAGCATTTGCATCGTATCCTAGCCTCAAGAGGACTGCCAAGAGAGACACGAGAGATTCACGCGAAAAACTGGGAAAGAGAATGGACTCAAAGCGAAAGCATATTGCTGATGCACTGTCTGTTTTGATATATATTATATTTATGTTTGACTCGATTTGGTTTAGTGTTCTGTAAGAACGGGGTTAAGGGGAACTTTAGGCGTAGTTGGCGCTTGAAGATGCGAGGTCGGGGTCGAGGAAGAGCGTAATGCTGATCTGTTCCGTCCGTGGAAGGCCTTGGCACTGTTAGTCGCGCCATTTTGATTTCTGCATTCAGCCTTCCCATCTACTTGAGCTTGTATTTGTACTTGTAGTGGTGTGCGTGGGTCATGGGTAGAGCTCCGCTTGGCCTCGTCCAGGTGAACGCATGGATATTATGCTCCGGCTGCTCCGATTATGCCCAGTGACTCCTCAACCCGAGTCGAAATGCTTTGAATTACCCGTGCGAACTTGGTCTTCTGTATGACGCCGGCAGGGGCTCCACGACGGCCCTTGAGCACGCCCCCCGCTCCGCTTGCCGGCGCTGGCTTTCTGGGCGAGCCGCCGGCACCGCCGCCGCGGCGAGCACCACCAGCTGGGCCGCCACGCTGCTGACCGCCAGGACGACGAGCGCCACCAGGACCGCCGCGAGCACCACCTCCTTGCGGCTTTTTCTGTGAGCGGCTGGACTTGATGATGTCGTCGAGGCTCATTTCAATTTTATCCACCATCTTGTGCAGCTGATGTTTGTTTTTCTTGCTACGGAGATCTCTTAAAGTTTCTGTAATATGGCTGTTTGGTAGCTACTGAAGGACGCGCAGAAATATAGTAGAGCGCGTGGAATTTTCACAAAATGATGCAAAAAAAAACTACTCGGCCGCCATTTTGGATAAGCGAAAAAAAGTGTTGCACAGTGGAAATGTTTTTGGTTGTGGTAACACTTTCTTTTAGTATTTTATATAATAGTTGTAAGTTACGACGAAAATTTTTAAATAATTAGTTTTACCTTTCAGTTAATAAATAAAGACAATTAAAAAATTATTTTAATTCCCGTAAAATATTACCTTTGGGAAAAATACTTACTTTCTAGTGTTTTTAAGCACTAGGAAATAAACGATTTGCCACACTAAACATTTAATAGTTGTCAAATTAAAACATTCCCAGAAAAAGTATTTTAACTGCTCGTCGTAATATGTTTATTGTTGCCGTTACTGGGGGTATTGCCACGGGCAAAAGCACTGTTAGCAAAGTGTTTGAGAGGCGCGGCATTCCTGTGATAGACGCTGATAAAATAGCCAGGGAGAGTGAGTTCAAAGTAGAGCACATCCGCTTTGCAGTCATTCCATAATTAACGACCTTTTCCGCTAATTGTCGTTACTTATTTTGATTGCGTAGTTGTGGAACCAGGTCAGCCATGTTGGCAGCAGATCCGGGAAATTTTTGGCGATGAAGTGCTCTTGCCCAGCAAGGAAATCAACCGCGCCGCCTTGGGGAAGATGATCTTCGAGGACAAGGAGCTGCGTGGGAAATTGAACAAAATCACTCATCCCACCATTCATCGCAAGATATTCTGGCGGGTGTGCAAGCTATTGGTCACGGGGCATGCTTGGATAGTCCTCGACCTGCCCCTTCTCTTCGAAACCGGCATCCTTATGGACTTTATTCACAAGATTATCTGTGTGTCCTGGTAGGGATGCGCCTTCTGTATACCTCCGTAACTTTGTATAAATGCATATATATTTTCAGCGATTCCGACAAGCAGCTGGAGCGACTGATTGCCCGCAATGAGCTATCGGAAGCGGAGGCGCGGCATCGCGTGGATTCGCAAATGCCGCTGGAGAAGAAGTGCGAAAAGTCTCACTTTGTCATTGACAACAACGGCGATAAGGAGGATACTGAAGCCTCTGCCATGAACATTTACAACATGATGTGCGAGTCCAAGCAGCACTGGCTCAACCGAGTCAGCTTTCTGGGCCTCTTTCTCATCGTGGTCTTTTCTATATATCTTTTGTTGAAATTATTAAACCAGCTGCCTGAATCCTGGCAGTTTTAGTGTTCCGCCTGTCAAAGGCGTTTGTGCCATTGTGACGCTTTCTAACTTGTTTATGCTATTGAAACCAAACCCCATTATAATTAGGGTATTCTTTATACTTTCAATTTATGTTGTGAAATTCATATAGATTGCTATATAATAAGCGCAAAAGCTAAACGTATTTACGTATTATTAAGAAGGTTTTCCCCAAGGCGAATGAGCTTTGTTTAAAAACTTTGTGACCAACAATTTTGACGTTCCCTATCCAAATCCGACATTTAGTCGTATATGGAATACCCTAAATACCTAACGCTTGCTAGTGAAATATATACAATAGTCACTTATATACTTTGTGCGTTTTGTATTTAACCAAACGGGCATTCATCGCCTTGAATTTACATGAGAGGGGAAAATCACACACACAGTCATACATAACTTAACAGACCAGCGACAGATTTGTCTTCAGAGTGGAGGGATGGGATCGCTACCGGACACTAGATTCCCCGGGCTATGTATTATGTATTGAGTTGGCGCCAATTGGCTAACGGTTCCTCTAGCAGCGACGCCGTTTGCTGACAGTAATCTACAAATGTTTGGCGGCCATGACTGGTAACCGCCTTTGTCACGTTGTGGTTAAGCTGTATAGGATCCTGGACTACCATCGGTTTTCCCAGTTGCAGTGAGCTATCGGGATTCGATGCTATATATGCAGAATAACTGAAACGAATAGAAGAGATTTAATGAAACATTCAAGTCATAATTAATAGCAGAAAAAACTGTTTCTTACCGACTTGGCAGTAACTTCTCAATTTTTTTTATTTCAATGTCAGCTCGTCCGAAATATGGGCAGACCACAAGGTGTTCGTAATCAAAGGTGGCAAAATATGAAAAGAATGCCTTCAGGAAACCTTTGACAACGGGCACAGTGACTTCCATTTGCTGCAGTCCCATCTCACTTGGCGATTTCTGCGTATAGTTGACGATCCACGCTTAAAAGACAATAGAACTGTGTGAGTCCCGGAATAGCGGAAAATAAAGAAACTTACGTCCCACTAGCTGGGAGGTCGACTGCTCCATTTGCAGACCCGATATGGGCGGGAGCAGCTTCTGGAGCTGCAAAAAGTAAATGACCATCAAAGTAATGCTATACGTTGATATCTGCTCCGTCAGCTTGCAACGCTCCAGCCAGTTTTTCACATAAATACACATGTATTGAGCTGTCACAAAAGAAAGAACATCAAAGAGAACATCATGACGTGGAAATCGCTCTGCTGCTGCAATGCCTTCGATGCTTACCCAGTGGCTGAGACTCAAATGCATACTTCAACAGATTCGTGTTGCAAAAACCAAGACTATTTAGGCAAATGTCGCACTCGATGCCCGTTGGCAAATGGCAGGTCTTTATAATGGGGACACGAGCCTGCTCAATCACCTGAATGACAAAATACAGATTACAAACCCAGCCCCTTCCTTTTCAGGTTGTATTCCTCTCACATTAATGATGCGCCAGTCATCACTGCCGCAGAAGAAATTTCGCATCGCTCGCAGCTTTCTGATCGTCACATTCGATGCTCGGTTCTCGAAGGTGTGAAAGGTGTTGCCTGTCGATGCAAATTTCACGTCACCAATAAAGTGCACACGAACATATGTAGTATGGTTTGGGTATGGGCCTTAACTCACCTATGTCTATGAATACGTCCAAGTCGGAGGATCGTGTGCCAATGCCAGTTATTCGGGATCCAAATTTGTAGACTCGCAACTGCTGATTGGGAAAGGCCGGCGCTAGAAGCTTGCTCAGGTCATGCTCGATAATATCGTACTCCGGTATCACTTTAAGCTTGTCCGCCACGGGATACTTGTCCTTAAACACATTTGTGATTTCGCCCACAATCATGGCCTTGGCCTCTGGAAGGTTAATGGCGTTTGAATCATGTGCTAAAGTTCTTAGCTAGGGGAAGGAAGGGAGCTTACTTTTTGGCAGCTGCACCACCATCTCCTGACGCGCCTTCACTAGAGCGCGCTTCTTCTCTTGCCTCGATTGGTTCTGCTGTTGGTGCACCGGCTGCCCGTTAGGATTCGGATTGGGGTGATTCTCAGACAAGTGCGCCACCGCCTTGGCTATAGTGGTGCCCACAATCCGATTAGTGCAGGCACTGCAGCTAAATGTCCGCTTGATCGTATGCAGTTCCTTGGGCTGGACAAACGCCACACCCTCGCCGGCGGTGGAACCAGACGTATCCAGAGGCAA
This sequence comes from Drosophila mayri, assembly GCA_008042485.1. Classification (NCBI taxonomy): domain Eukaryota; kingdom Metazoa; phylum Arthropoda; class Insecta; order Diptera; family Drosophilidae; genus Drosophila; species Drosophila mayri. Next base: position 9,538 of record VNJN01008580.1, read on the forward strand.
CACATAGGTGGGATTCCGGTCCAGATACTTCTCAATGCCCACCACGATTCGTTCCAGAAGCTTGGTAAGATGCGGATCCAACTGCGGGGGCGTAGTTTTCTGGTTAGCAGCGGTCAGCGTATCCAGGAAAAAGTTCGCCTCCATGGTCAGCGGGTTCATCTGAAAAGATCAAATGCAGCTTAATACCAATCGGTACGACCACATGTACAAGTTGTACTCACGTAAAGTAGTTTATTTGGTGGTTCCTTCTCGGCCATCGCTTTGTTTTTCTTCTTTTTTGCTTTCTTTGCAGATGCGGCTGGAGGTGTGGGTACACGAGCTGGGCCGGGGACGGGAACAGGGCCAGCAAGCTGCGCGGGCGAAAGCGAGAGTTTTTGGTTAATACGGCTGAGCTCGGCCTTTGTTTAGTTTGGTAGCTAAATGTTTGAATTAATGTGAGGACAAAACAAGCGAAGCTTTCAGCTGATTTTTGTAGGGTAGCCACCTTCGCCGAACCCAGCCGGCTGCTGGGGCTGTAAGTATGTACATATGTGCAAGTTTGGGTGAGCAACACATGCACATCACGATGTTTGTATATATGTAGCGACGACGATTTCAGATTTAACATAAATAAACATAAATAAATGCAGGGCTTAGCTTCTTTCCGCGCCATTTATATATCGCCATTTTAACGATTCTGGTGAAATTAAGTTTCCTTGTAACGGCCGTTTTACGCACACAAACTTTTCGTCTATTTCGCTCCTCGTAGAACAGTCTCTCGGCATTGCCGCAGGCCGCCTTGTCCAGCCAAAAGGAGTCCTCCGCTTCGATTCGCATAGTCGCTAAACTGCGATTCTCTTTAAGGGATAATTAGCAATTAAAATTGACAGCTTAAAATTCGCGTGTAATTTTAGTTGCTTTGTTGTTTTTTCACTAAAAGTAGTTGTAGCTGGCAACACTGTAACTTGTTTGTCGAGGTGTGCAGCGTCTGGTCGCACTCAGGTGAAATGCGCAACTTTTGAATCGGGAAGCAAATTTAAGGTGTTTTTTTTTTAATTAAAATAGTTTCAAGATTTAAAACTTTAAAACATTTGGCATATAAAAAATTACTAAATATTGTCAATGTTTTGGTAAATGACTAACATATTTGACATGGTGTTTCATTCTTGAATTTTTTAGCTGTTATTGTCCTAAATTGGCAGGTCGGTAAGGTAAGGTTAATTGGTGAAAAAATTGGGTTTGCAACATCGATATCAACAAAAACATCGCTAAAAACATCGATGGTCGATGCATCGATGATTTCAGGGCACGAAGTCCCAATCGGGAAAAGAAAGGTGGGCATGAATTGCGAAGCGGTTATCGATGGGTATTCTTGTATGGGGAGAAAGTGGGCATGAATTGCGAAGCGGTTATTGAGAGCGGGGCAACCGGTTATTGAGAGAGAATTTGCGTGTGCTCCTAGTGATGATGAAAACATCGATGCATACATCGATATCGACAAAAACATCGCTAAAAACATCGATGCATCGATGTTTTAGTACCCCCTAAAACTAGTATACATAGTAGGCTATATTTAGATCAGATTTAGATCGGAGGATATATAAAGCAGGCCGCGGCCCAACTTTCCACCATTACGTTTGTAAAGCCTCATAGCCGGCACTTCGAACGTAAACGCTCTCCGAGTCAGACCTAGCTCTATTTCTGTGAATTTTCTTGTCGCGTGTGAAAAAAAACCTAAAAACTCAATATGGTGAGTAAAAAGTAGAAATTACATTTTTGGGCGAGAAGTATGTGCGACTAAATTTGTTCAACAACGCGGCGTTTTGGCAACATGGCGGCCGGCCTGCAAAATTTGCTTCGTGTTTGGTGACGTCATCTTTTCGCCAAGAAAACGCCGTGGAAAGCTAGGGAATGTGAAACAAGGGATACGAATAGTTAATCCGGTTTTGTGTATTTTGTGGGGTAATTCGAAGAAAGTTTACGGAATATGCAGCATTTTTCATTCTTGTTTGGCTAATAATTACCGGTTTTTTCGGGTAGTTTCGCTTCTAGAATTAGAGAAAATGGCGACAAATATTCGGCGTTTGCAAAGTACAGCAGCATAAAAATTCTAGTATACCGTATTGCCATCTCGCTCGCGCGCACGTAGGCCTGCTTGAAGCTGGGCGCGGCTCTGCGGCTATTGATTTTCTTTTGGGCGTGGAATTAATCATCTCTTCCTTTCTCCTCTTTCGCCAACAGCGTGAGTGTATCTCTATCCACGTTGGCCAGGCTGGTGTCCAGATCGGCAACGCCTGCTGGGAGTTGTACTGCCTGGAGCACGGCATCCAGCCCGATGGCCAGATGCCCTCCGACAAGACCGTTGGTGGTGGCGATGACTCGTTCAACACCTTCTTCAGCGAGACTGGAGCTGGCAAGCACGTGCCCCGTGCCGTGTTCGTTGATCTGGAGCCCACTGTGGTGGATGAGGTCCGCACTGGTACCTACCGCCAGCTGTTCCACCCCGAGCAGTTGATCACCGGCAAGGAGGACGCCGCTAACAACTATGCCCGTGGTCACTACACCATCGGCAAGGAAATCGTCGACCTGGTGCTGGACAGGATCCGCAAGTTGGCTGATCAGTGCACCGGTCTGCAGGGCTTCCTGATCTTCCACTCCTTCGGTGGAGGCACTGGCTCTGGATTCACCTCCTTGCTGATGGAGCGTCTCTCCGTGGACTACGGCAAGAAGTCCAAGCTAGAGTTCGCCATCTACCCAGCCCCGCAGGTGTCCACCGCCGTCGTCGAGCCCTACAACTCCATCCTGACCACGCACACCACCCTGGAGCACTCCGACTGCGCCTTCATGGTCGACAACGAGGCCATCTATGACATCTGCCGCCGCAACTTGGACATTGAGCGCCCCACATACACCAACCTGAATCGTCTGATCGGCCAGATCGTCTCCTCGATCACCGCCTCTCTGCGTTTCGACGGTGCCCTGAACGTGGATCTGACTGAATTCCAGACCAACTTGGTGCCCTACCCCCGTATCCATTTCCCTCTGGTGACCTACGCCCCGGTCATCTCCGCCGAGAAGGCCTACCACGAGCAGCTGTCGGTGGCTGAGATCACCAACGCCTGCTTCGAGCCGGCCAACCAGATGGTCAAGTGCGACCCCCGTCACGGCAAGTACATGGCCTGCTGCATGCTGTACCGTGGTGATGTGGTCCCCAAGGACGTGAACGCCGCCATTGCCACCATCAAGACCAAGCGCACCATCCAGTTCGTGGACTGGTGCCCCACTGGCTTCAAGGTCGGCATCAACTACCAGCCACCCACCGTGGTGCCTGGCGGCGATCTGGCCAAGGTGCAGCGCGCCGTGTGCATGTTGTCCAACACCACGGCCATCGCCGAGGCCTGGGCCCGTCTGGATCACAAGTTCGATCTGATGTACGCCAAGCGTGCCTTCGTCCACTGGTACGTCGGTGAGGGTATGGAGGAGGGAGAGTTCTCTGAGGCCCGTGAGGATCTGGCTGCCCTGGAGAAGGATTACGAGGAGGTCGGCATGGACTCTGGCGACGGTGAGGGCGAGGGTGCCGAGGAGTACTAAACGTAGTGCCCCTTGAAGGCGGAGGAGCGTCATTGGTGGGCGGGCAACCGCCGAAATCAATGCCCACGCTTCTGAACGCGACAACTGCAACACTGTAAAAGCGAACCATAAAAAAGAAAAAAAACGGAAATAATCGAGAAAGAAACCAGATAGTATTTTATCCACAAAGACACGCTAGCAGAAAAGCCAAGCTAAACGCAATATGTTGTGTACAAGAATAAAATCAGCGAGAAGCAGTTGTTGACAGCAAACATTTTGAAGTTCGTTTTTTTTTTTCTCCTCTTCCAGCGATCTTTCTATTCCAGCGGAGAGTTCATTAACCGCTGCGGGAAAGCGGAGCAGTTTCTTTTCGTTGTTTCGGTCTATAATTAGCGCTTTCTATTTTCCGCCGATTCGTGCCACTGCATGTGGCAAGTGCAGACTGTACCAGTCTGTGCACTTGCATGGACTTGGATTTTTAGTTTCCGCCCCCCTGCCCCAGGGTTTTGGTCTGGAAAAGCGCAGTGCTTTTATTGATTCTTCTCCGCGATGAGTCACCGTCCGCTTTGAGGTCGCAGCATAAAAAAACGCCAGCAAAAACGATGACTTCATTTCTTAACTGACGACAATCACGCCACTTTGAATGTGTGTGGCAAAATATGTACATACATCATACATATGTAAAAAAGTATCTACAAACTTGGTTATAGTAGAGGACAACATAATAATGCACGTTTTTGTTATATTATTTACAAACTAAATATATCTTATTTTCTAAAACTTTATTTCTATAAAGCAAGGGGAATCGTAGGCAAGTAACTCATTATGTACGTTGGGTGTGGTCGGAAGCGACCCTCTATAGAGAAGACAGTTAATGTGCTATTGCACTGACCGGATTTGTACTTTGTTCCGGCCTTTTCCGGGGGTTGCTTTGACCAAAAACAAAATTGAAACCTAGGTAAGCCGGTCTGTTGTAAAAGCCGCCTCCTTTTCATGCTATGCCAATGTGGTGTTTTCGAGAAACAGACCGAGGAGACGCAGCTGGGGCAGCTGCTATTGAATTTCCAGAAATACCCGACCCAAGACGCAGGCAGGAAATGCACCAAGGGAGAGCGCCATCTGGCCTAAAAATATGTACACAAGTATGTATGTACATACACTTGTATGTACATACATATGTATGTATGCATAATACCAAGAAATGCATTTACCGACCGAGACCGGCGCCCTTAATTGAGGTTATGTCTGAATTCACTCACTGTTTATTATAAAAAAACAGACTTTTCTTGGCCCAAAATCAAAATGAATCATAAAATTTATGAAAAAACGCATTGGGTAACAGATTTTCACAAAGTTTACGACATAATATAGCTCGTTTTCTCCCAAAAAAAAGAACAGTTGGTGCTATTAAATCAGAGCTCAGCTACAAACAGATTTCGAAGCCGAGACATGGCCATGTTTGTACATTGCGGTGTTAGCCAACGCATTTTTATAATGACGATAGCGTCAGCTCGAAACCGGCTCATAGTGTCGACTTTAAAGCCTATGGGGGCGAATTGAGTGGGTGGGCTTTAGCCCCAGTCCCACGTTTAAGATCTGATTCATAAGCATTCGAGTTTGAATAATTTTTGTTTGATCAATAAATAAAATGGCAAGGCCTGTCTGCATGTACATACATACATATGTATGTTACATAAATACATTTAACTACATATACCTACGTATTTATACATAGCTTGTTTGTTATTTTATAACCTCATTATCCTGCAAAAATCGATTACCCATATAAATTCTTGAGGAATATATTGAATATGTGAGACAGGCAATGGTATGTACAATATACATATGTACATAAGAAAGAAATATAAGTCTTATACAAATATATACGAAATGCATTACTGAAAGATAAGACCTTTAAAATTAGCATGGCTAATCTTATAAATATTAAGAATAGGATTCTCCTAAGGCCGGGTCTCGGGAAACCGATTCGCCCGGAGGACAAGGACATTAATAATATAATGCATATGATCAAGATAAGAGACATTAGTTTAAAAAAATCGGGTCGAAGATAGAAGGAAACGTTTTGGAGCTGCCAATCTGCTTTTTAACGTCTACCAGTGATGAAGTTCCCATGGTTTGTTCCCATGCCAGTCAAAATTTTCAGCCGTTTCTAGCTAGTTATTTAACAAATTAAAAAATCCTAATTAATGAATAATATGTTCAGAATATGTTCAAAATACAAACTGTTTGTTAGTTGTTCCCCCTTTTTCAAAAGCCACTCCGGTATTATTAATAATTAATTAACAATGAAATGTTCTGAAAAATGTAAACAAAATTTAAATTTCAGTAATGCTATTGACCTGATAAAAAATATAGCTAAAAAGCTTTTCGAATTTATTGTTACGTCTTTTATTTTATTTTATTTTATAAATGATCAAAAGTACACCAAAAATCCGTGGATAACAAAAATTTCATATACACTTTCCGGATTTCCCATCAATATCCAAATAAATAAATAAATAAAATATTAATATATTTTCTTTTTCAATTTTTAAATTTTTAAACTTAAGAAAAAAATCCTTTAAAAGTTTTTCTTGTAGTATGCATTTTTACTACCCCAAAAAAACCAATTATATTTTTGTAAAAATAGGTTAACAATACAAAGCTGTGACTTGAACCCAGGCTCCGTGTAGTTTCAGTTCAACAAAAAACACTAACTTTTGGGGTTGCCAAGTTACTACTTCGAACGACTCCCGCTTAAAATTTTGTATAGAATAAAATATTACACAAATCAAAAAACTGTTTCAGAAAAAGGGCACAAATCATGCCAATCACAAAGGAGATGGGGACGGATGCAGATTTCGGCGAGAATACCACCAAGCTGAACAGCAGCGATAGCGCCGCGTGAGCTAAGGGGTCAATATCTCATTGTTTTTGTTTAATTAAAATCCAAAACCCAAAACAGCCTAAAGGACATCATGAAGAAACGCCTTACGGAATGCGGTTGGCGCAAGGATATTGAGCAAATGATCCGTCAGACCATTGAGGAGCACGGTGTGGGCAATTTAACACGCGCCCAACTTGCTGAAAAGATTGTTCCCCAAGTAGGTAAGCCCACTCCTTTCCTAACCCGCTCACCCACATATTGGCCATTATGATAGGCCCGAGCCTTGGTCCCCGACGTGGTCTGCAAGGAGATGCTGACACGTGTGCATCACGCCTTGGGATCGTCGCAGCCAGCGGAAAGGAAATGACTGAGCAATCAAGACACGAGATTAAATTCTAGCACATGAGTGTCTGTGGATTTATTTACCTCATCAATAATTAAGTAGATATTTACAGTCTTATGCTAGTTACGAATTGCGCCATAATTGGCAATACAAAATATGCATGTAATAATAAATAAACAACCTATGTTGCTATGTTCATGTTTGGCTAAACAAATTTTGTGGGGGATACTAGGAACGCGGGTTGGCTCTGGGGCTCTCTGGTTGGTATTTGTTTATGTTTAATTATGCTACAAATAATAATAAGGCTAACTGTTAAGTATTAATTCGTTAATCTTGCGTTTTTTTTTTACTTATTCAAAAGCGAATCGATTGAAAAGTCTTTGAATTTGGCATTGGAATCATCGTTGAGCAGCTGCAGCTGCTCCGGCTGCTCCAGCTCCTGCTGTGATGTTACCGCTGTTGCTGTTGGCAGCATTTTCATAAGTTTATTTCGTGGCTTGCGCAGAAACTTTGTGTTTATTTGAAACTTTGTGGTGGGCGGCTTGTGTCCTGAACTTGACTGGGACTGGGCCTGAAACAAGGCTGTTGAGGAGGCTGATGCTGATGTTATGTCTACTATTGCCGACTGTGATGTCTGGACCGTTGGGATATCTGCTGCTTTTGCTGTTAATGTAGCTGCTGGTGGAACCGTATTGATTGTGTTGCGATAATTCTGGCGCCAAGCGCGCAACTCTCCTTTTTCCAAGGCTTTCGGTGCCGGTGCGTGAATGGCTGCTGCTGTTGCTGTTGGTGGAACGCTGGTCTTTGCATACGCATTGGGCCCAAAGCACTTGAGAAAGTTCTGCACATGCAACAGACTTTCATTCTCGTTCATGTGCTTGGGCCTCCGTTGTTGCCTGTCCTCATTTTCGTCCTCCGCCTCGTAATCCACCGACGATTGCTGCTGCTGTGAGGACGATGAGACGGTGGACGAAGAGCTACTGCTATTGCTGCTGTGCTGTGAATAATTTAAATTTGATAGGACTAACTCATTGAATGGTTATGAAATAGTTATTCCAACTTACATCGTCGTCATGTTTGTTGAGCAGCTGCTGCTGATGGCACAGATCTGTTGCCATCTTCAGCTCAGCTTGGGTGAGTTTGCTATTGTTGCTGTTGTGATGGGATTCTCCCCGCTTGGCAAGGGATTGTTGCTTTATTCTCGGCTGTTGCGGCTGCTGATTCACTGGCTTACGGTACGACTTTCAGCTGGTTTTGGCTTGGAGGTTATCGTCGCGCCTTAGCTGGGACTGGAATTTGAAAAACGTTTTAATTTATGAGTGGGTCTACAAGGACAATGTATACAAGGTTCTGAGTCAACATGGTTTTAGGGAAAACATAACATAGCTTCTGGATCTTTTCGCTTTCTTACATTAAAAAAAAAACAAACAAATTCCTCCAGAAATGGGATGGATATTTACAATGAAACAAGATGGGCGCAAAGCGTATGACTTCGAAATCTTTGTGTCTGACGTGTGTTTATTTTTGGAATTTCTTCTATGGGCGTTGGATTGTCTGATTGAATGGTTGATTGATTGATTGATTGAGTGAGTAGTGAGTGCGTAGATGATGAGACATGAGGCATGACAAAAATCAAAAGATTAATAAATGCACAAAGAACAGGCATTGTGGCGATTATTATGGACTCTCAATCGTCCAAGTCTTGGGACAGGGACATGCTCCCAACAATAACAATCACAATTCACACACACACACTGAGGAACACGCTCTCGGAAACGCACTCACAACTACCTGGTGATGCGTGCTGTAGAGCGCCGCGTGGTGCGCCGCATAGGAGGAAGAAGAGGTGCTACTTAAATCGTCAATGCCAACGCCGCCGCCACCCACTTGAATCTGAATGCTAGGATGTTGGTGTGGTGGGTGTGGGTGTGGGTGGTGGTGCGTGCCCGTGCCCGTGCCCGTTCCCGCTGTTGTCGAAAAAGTAGTTGTGGTTGTCGCTGCAGCCACGGCAGTCCCAGCTGCTGACCCACCTCGTCCAATGCCAGCAACGGCAGCACCGCCTCCAGCGCCAGCTCCTAGGCTCATTCCCACGCCCAGCAAATGGGCGGCCGCGACAGCGGCGCTGGTGGCGTGATGCGATTGATGCAGGTGCTGCTGCTGTTGCTGTTGCTGTTGATGCTGGGAAGGATGAGATGACGGATGCGAGGAATGTTGCGAATGGTGCTGGTGATGCAGGGTGTTGCTGTTGGCGTTGATGCTGCTGCCACTGCTATTGCTGTTACCAGAATTGTTGTAAGCCGAAACGTGTCTATAAAATAAAGGTGAGCTAATTAGATATTATTTCAGAATCTAAATTATATGATTTATGATTTCAACAAACTGATTTAATGCTCACATCCTTTCTGCAAGCACTCTAAAGAACACACTCACCTTAGTCCCAAGCTGGCTGCATTGGTCGTTGTCATGCCGCCAATGGACATTGGTGTAGTTGAGGTGGTTCCGCTGCTAGCATTTGAGGATGCGGCTGGATTGTTGGCGTTACTGGTGCTATTGGAGGCGGTGTTACTGGTGCTATTGGTGGCGCTGTTTCCGCGATAGTCCAGTACACCGCTGGAACTAGCAGGCGCCACTGTGGGTCGGCTGCTAATCATGGTGGGAATGGTGGTATTGATGGCTGTGGTGGCCAGGGAAACAGCCGCTGCGATCGTTGTGGCCGCGTTGAGAGCACTGCTGCTGCCCAGTCCAATGCTGCTGCTGTTGTTGTTGGTGTTGGTGGCTGGTTTGGAAATGACAGTGACAGTGAAAAAGCGTGGACGTCCCCCGAAAACAAATCCTCCGGCACCGATGGAAGTGCAAAGCGCGGCCGACCCCCCAAGGAGGCTGCCGTCAACAATGACGACGACCAGGAGGATGAGAATTCCGCCGACCAGACGGAGAGTAACCACAAGAAGGACGATAAGGGGGCCCCCCCCCAAAGCAGATCGCATCAAATGGCACTGAGTTGTGTGGGTGTGGTTGTGTGTGTTGTTAGTGGTTATAAAGTGCAGTGTTTTGGCGTGGAGTGTGTGTGTGCGAGTGTGGTGGTGTGCTTCTCTCCACGGCATGCAACAGACAGCAACACAACGCAATAAACATAAGAAACCTTAGGATAACCTTTGAACCCAAGTGAGAAATAATCGAAACTTAAGAAAAGAAATTTAGAATTTTTGTTTGTTTTATAATTAACCCTTTAATTCATTTCTCAAATAAATAAAATCGGAAAAAAGCCTTAGCCTTAGCATATTGCGGAAAGTAACTTAACTAAATATAAACTTGGCCAAGAAAATCAGTATCTTTTGTTACATAATATAAGTAAGTGTAATTAAGTTGTGTATATTTCGCCGTTAATACATACGTGTAAAACTAACTTAAAAGTGTGGGCGGGGGTCGTCAAAACTGACAAAGAAGAAAGCATGCCGTAGTGTGAAAAATGCAATATTTTTGTATCGTCCATCAGACAGTCACTTCTTTGCATATAGATTATGTACATGTTATGTTTGCTTATATACAAGGACCGTAAAGTAACCAGTTTCGGGGACAACTTAACCTAAGTCGCTTAGGACTAAGACTGAACAGGATTGCGGATCGAGGCAGCAACTCCAATCGTAAATAATATGTACAAGGAATACCAAACATTAAAAATAAAAATGGAAAATATAACGAATCAAATGCAAATTTTGGACTGTGATCAAGTGGCAGTGTGTGAGAGTGGCATGTGTGTTGAGTGGTCCTCCTCCAGTTGCCAAAAAGAGCTGGCCGACACCAAGAACAATAGAGAATTCCGCATCTTCTCTACTTACCGTGCGCCTCGGTCTTGGCATTGGTGCTGCCGCCGATCGTACTCAATGGGATCTGCAGGCGGGCATTCACGGCCAGAAGATGATCGCGGCGAGCTATCAGACTGGTCACATGCTCCTCCAGTCGCAGGTTCTCACTCTGCAGCTGGTGCAGGCAATTCAACAGTGAGGCAACTGTAGATAAAAAATGTCAGCGTTAATTCCTGGACAAGCAGTGGTGCTGCCGAAATGCGACTCATACTCACTGTCAAAGTGCTGCGCCTGTTCCATAAGAAATTGCGAGCCCTGCTCCCACTGGCGCTCCAGCAATTGCTCCAGACTCTGCGGTATGGGCATGTTGCCATTGATTCCGCCGCCACTGAACATTGACTGAAGGGGATTCGGCGCTGGCGTTGTGGGGGCATTACTGGAGGCGGCATTGCGCTGTAAGTAGGAGAAGATTGAAGTTATTATCAAGTGAAGTAGTAAGAATTAGAAGCACTATTTACCTGTTTGCCAGGAAACGGCACTCCAGCGTACTGCGAGTTCATGGAGTCGGGCGTGTAGATCGAGTGATCCTGCACCTCCATGTGCAGCTGCTCGGACAGCTTCTGGGCCACACTGCTGTTGGGATTCAGCTGGTTGCCCAGCATATGGGCGGCCGTATGCGTGATGATTGAACTGGCCGTCGCACCACCAGCAGACGTGGCTACGGGCGTGGCTGGCGGCGTGGGTGTGCTGCTGCTGGCTGGATTGCTTGAGCCACTGGCTGCCGCACCATTCTGCAGTATGCGCACATCCTTGAGATCCTGCTGAACACTGCTGGCTGCAGCATTAGCTGCTGCTGCTGCCGCCGCTGCCGCTATCGTAGAGTCCTTTGCCTTCCGCCCACGTTTCCGCACATTTCCCGGCTGGGCGGTGGCTGCCGCTGAGGTGGGAGCAGCTGCAGTTAAAGAACTAACCGCTGCCGTGGCCGTGTGCATGACGGATCCAGTTTCCGAGCCAGGCGAGCTGGGCGGTGAGTCCTTAATGGCGCTCACCGGCAGCATGGGGACATCCAACTGGACTTGAGGCTCGTACGAGAATTTCATACCACCGGCGCCGGCCATTGAACTGAGGGGCAGCTGGTTGTTGCTTAACGAAACCAAGGCAGCTGTTGTCACTGGCACTACGGATGACGAGGAGCTGGTCTGGCTGAGATCGGGCGTTCTGTTGGTTGGTTTCGTCGAAGAAGGAGTAGGATTGGTATTCGAATTAGTGAATTGCAAAATCTCTAGATCTTCGTGCTGTTGACTCTGTGCTGAAGACGCTGCTGGCTGCTGCTGCGAGGGCTTAAAGCTAGCTGTGGAGTTGGGAGGAGCATTTGGGGCTTGGCTGAGACTAGGGGGTGGGGAGTTGGCTCTAGCAGGGGGTGCATACTGTTGCTGTTGTTGCTGCTGTTGCTGCTGATACAGCTGCGTCTGCTGGGCACGCAACATTTTCTTGTTCAGGGGCTTGTTGGCCGGGCTGCCATTGGCAGTGCTGCTGCCTCGATAGTTGCCCGAAGCTGACATGTTTACCGGCGAGTCCGCAAGATTCACCACATTGGCCACGCCACTGGAGCCGCCACCGCTTGAAGAGGAGGTGGAAGATGATGACGAACAGGACGAGGAGGTCTGCTCGCCATTATGATTCGTATTATTGCTGCCGTTATTGTTTCGAGTACTTCGGCTAGTGGCCGTTGCTGGCGGGGAATCAATGGACGATGAGGACGATTGTAGCATCACCACTGGCGAGGACACCACGGGTGGTGCTACATTCCCAGTCGCTGGCGGTGGCGGTGTGGGCACTGCGGTGGCACTGTAGTGCGGCGAGCTGTGCCGGCTCTGCTTCTCGGCAATGGCCGGAGTGGCTAATCCTGACGGCGACGCAGATGCAGCTGCATCGCCCTTACTAACCGCAGCACCTCGCTTCTTGCCGGATCTCGAGGTGGCTTTGGTATTGGCGGACGTGGTTGAGGCACTGGCACTCGAGAGCGAGGATGAGGAAGTGGAGGTGGAGGACGAGGGGGAGGCGGCAGTGGAGGAGGAATGCAGCGCCTGTTGCTGCTGTTGGTGCGACTGTTGTTGCTGCTGTGACGTTTGCTGGTGATGATGGCTAGTGTGGCTATTGTGGTGGGTGGCGTGGTGGTGTTGATGGTGATGGGCATGGGCATGGTGGTGACTACTGCCACTCTCGCCGGAGCGCGATCTAAGTACGTATGGTGAACGGGCGTATGTGTGGGAGGTGAGCATATATAGTGTGATATGATGGGAAGACATTAAGCAAAGGGGAGAGAGAGAGACAAAGAGAAGAGTGTTTTTTTTATAGATCTCTCAATTTGATTTTTTTATGATTCTCAACTTGACTTGAACATAAAGAAAGGATATAATGTAAAGAAATTATATAAAACGGAGGTGTAATGTTTCAAATAAAGGAATTTGGCGACCTTGAGGAGTCAATAAAGGCAACTATGGTCAACATAAATTGAGTTGTGGCAATGCTATCAATAAAAAATAATCATGGTTTTTTACAGACCTTATACGAATTCGATGAAAATAATCAAAAAATTATTTAATAAAACCCAAACTTTCATAATAATAACCCATTAACTCTAAAATAAAATAATATTCCTAATCGAACAACAAAGGGCACAACTGAAACCTAAGATTTGATGAAAAATAACCAAACTACACACGACGCACAGCAACAAAACAACAGCAACACACATTAAACAAAGGGTATAAAAACTATATATATATATATCTGTTTAAGAAAATAAAAGCAGGAGCAAAGCACAGGCGTCAAACAGTAAGATATTAACTTATCCACAAACATACCTGCTTCGACGTGCCGGTGGCGCCTCCTGTTCCTGTAGCTGTTGCACCCGCGTCGTCTGCTTCTCGTAGCTGATCTTCAGGTTTCCGCTTTCCGTGGTCGTAGCGGTAAGATTACCTCCCGTGGCAATAGCACTGCCACTGGCAGAGATGATGCTGCCGCCACTATTCCCACTGACTAGGTTTCCGCCCAACGCCGGCGAAGACTTGCCGCTTTGGTGCTGGATAACTGACGAGGAGCCACTGTTTGGACCACCGCTTGGGGCGCCGGTATGAAAAGCTCCGACTCCAGCTCCAGCACCACCCATCGCTGTGAGGCTGCCCTGCTGCTGCTGTTGCGATGGTGTCCCACTGCCTCGCGATGCTGCCATATGCGATTCTGAAATGGGGAAATGTTTAAAGTTATAAAGAGTTTTTTCTTCAACTTTCCGTAAGGACTTACCGCTGCTGGGAATACTGCTGCTGTTGCTGTTACTGGTGGGCAGATTGATTCCAGGTACATTGGCCGTGGACAGCGGCACTGAGACGTACAGGCTGGGTGCATTGCCGCTGCTCCCGCTCGATGCCTGCTGGCTGCTGGCGCTCTCCTTGGCGTTACTGCTGTTGTGTTTGTTGCTGCCACCGCCAACTCCTCCGCTCGCAGTGCCACTCGACTTGCTCGTCTCTGTCTTTGAATAGCTGCCGGCTCCGGCAGCGGGGGCTGTTCCACTACCCGCTGCCATTGCGCCGGAGCCACTTCCGCTGCCCGCGGGAGCTGCAGCATTGCTGCTGCTGCCTGAGGTAGTGCTGCCCGACACTGAAGAGGCTGTGGCTGCGGTTGCCGCCGTTGCACTTGCTGTCACCGCAATGGACGCACTTGTTGAGCTGGCCAGCGATGCATTTACCTCTGCGGTGGCGGATGTTTGGTGGGTCGGCGGGCTGAGCTCGGTGCGTTGCTGCAGGCGAAAGGAACAGAGAAGGGAAGTGGTAAATTAATATGAGGGTAAATTGCTAGTGATTCATAAAAGTTACTATAGTAGCACTAGCTGATAAAAACACAAATACTCCGGGGAGATAAGCACTGTAAAGCACACAATTATCAAGGGGCTAGCTTAAGTTTGTATTACGAATGATGCAATCAAAGGGAAGACGATTATAAGGTTATAGAAGTCTTCTACTTAAGTACCACTACTGTCCCCAAGTTACATTAGAAGATTGGATGAGTCAAAAAGTAACCATTATAAAATAATATTGAATGTGAAAGCACAAATTTAATAGGAACCCGTACTTCCTGTCAAGTCTTCTAGAGCTACGGTCCTTGGAGATTCAATTTGTTGAATATACTCCTTCGGTTTCGATTTATTTCATAACTATATTGGGAATTATAATTATTATCTTTATGTGGCCACCTTGAAAAGTTATTTCAAACTTTTTTGTTTGTGATAGGGAATAACTAATTGTTGTTTAGGAATTTTTATCTCTCCTTATCAATGTAAGACTATAGTTTTCCTAATTTATTTTCATATCAAAAACTATCAAGATAGAAAATTCAAGGTTTTTTTTTAAAGAGTTTCAGATTGACTTATTATTAATGGGAACTATTTATTGAACTTATAAGTAGTTCTAAATATTCATTCAGTTCGTTCTATTTGTTCCTAAGCCGAAATTTGGTTTTATAGGAAATATCCCTTGATAACATAATTGATTTTAATGACAGTATATTGGATAATGATAGTTTTTCTTGAATAAAAAATATAAATGTTAAGATCAGTTAAACTTTGATGGATTCTCTAAAAACAGCTGTGCCTCCAAGCCCCGCAGCATGAATCTGACAAGATCTTAAAGTCATGTTATGATGTATTTTATTTGAAAAGTGCTTTATAAGTCGAACATACACTACTCGTGGGTCTGAAATGAATAGCATAGTGTTGTGTTTGCTTCTCTTCTGATTTGCTTTTTAGCTTTGCGGTCATTAGCAACATCCGGTTGGATGGTGAGGCATGTAAACACATGTTTACAGCGCCATCAAAAGGCAAAAGAATAATAAACACACAAAAAAAAAGGAAAAACGCAAACCAACAACAGTGCTCGGATAACAGTGGCATGAACAGACGACTGTTAAATCACAGTCGCTGTGTTGTTGGTGGTTGGAAATAACAATGAGAGTGGAAAGAGGAGATCTCCGCTGTATGTGTTCCATTTTGATAAAATAAAGAAAAAGGCTGAACATTAATGCAACTCAAAAAGCTCTTATCGCTGATGTTACAAGAAATAAAAAATAAAAACCAACGGAAAACGCACATGAGTCAGAGCTTAACAAGAATGCAGCTGCAACAAATGTTGCTGCAATGCTGGGCGAGTTTTCACGTTGTTTTTTCTGTTTTGTTGTACTTTGTGGTTTCGTCTTGGCATATGTATGCTGCCATATGCAGCCCATTCTTTACATACATATTTATAAACATACAAACATATATACACATACAAAATTGTGTGGGGCAACAAATGTTACATGCACCGAATGCACAAAATAAAAAAAAAAAAAAAACAATAAAGAGAGCAAGGCAGATTGGGAGAGAGCAGCAGCAGCAGCACCACAACAACAACAAGAGCTCAACTCAACCACCCGCTCTCTTACTCTCTCTGCCTTGTTGCCCCTCTGTTCATTTCCCCTTCTCAAACCGAGAGTTTTTGTTGTTTAATTTTGGGGTTGGGGGTGCAACAAACCACGCACACACACACACACATTGTAGTTTGGTCACGTAGACCGAAAAAAGTCAAAAAGAAAAACCTATTATTGGCGTTGCCACCTGATAGTACGTTTTTCCAATAGGAAATCCCGTTTGATTGGAATCCCCGTAGCCTGTTGCTCAATTTTTAGGTAAAGGTGTTGAATTTCAGGAAACGGAAAACAGCTTTATGCTTGATTGATTTTATAAGCAAAATGCATTTAAATATAGAATCTCAAGGATACAAAGTTGGCAGATTGCAAGTACATGTATCTCATGGATACAAAGTTGTTATTGAATAGATATTATTGAATATTTGTATTTTGTCAATACGAATCAACAAATTTGAAGATCTTTAACCATTATTCTAGTTATACAATTTCCTATTTCTTATTAAAAATCAAATCTAAGAATAAAATACAATCCTAAAAACCCCAAATTTAGATACATTTGTAACATAAAATAGGTACAACCATTAAATAAGCCACTGCTTGTTTTCGCGTATTTTGAAATTGGAGAATTCGGTAATCCTTTTTCATGGTCAAGTCCTGTGCATATTTTGTGGAAGCTTCTCCCATGAGTTTCTAACCCTCTTTCACTTATTCCATTTTTCCGGCAGGCCAGCTGCCGAATTGTGATTATCCTGTTGCTGCAGCTAATGGCCTGAAGCATGAGCTGGAATCAGGATAGCAAAAAATAAACCAACCCCTAAGCTAAATATATATATTTTTTTTTCGTCAACTTGAGCGTGCTTTGCATTCGGGAATCGCTTCCGCGGCACATTTCAATTTTATTTCCATTGTGCGACAAATTCAATTCAATAAAAGGAGAGCCATCCGAGACAGCCGGAAGTAAAATACCAACTATAAATATTATATTAGCGTGTCTGCTGCTATATACATACATATATCTTTGAGCAAACTTCTACCCTTCGCGTGCAAACAATGCTGTGGGTTAATGTTCACACAGAAAGGGTTGTCCTTGTCCCCTTTGCGGAAAGACTTTTGCAAAAATAAAAATAAAATCAACCGAGCAAACAATAAGCCGTCGTCGCCAAATAAACGATTGAATTATTCAAATTGAATTGAAGGTTATTTATTTATTTTTATTTTTTTGCAAACGGGAGGAGAAAGGATGTGTTGCTGGTAGAAAGCGAAATCCAAGGAGAGGAATTTCTGAGATTCCTTGAAATAAACAAAGCATCATTTGAAGATATCCTTTATCGAATTAAGGCTTTGGCCGAAGCAAATGGAGGGGAATGCCTGGCAATGGGTAAACTATTTACAAACATCTACTTATCTAAGGGATAATTGAAGGATCAAAGAGAATAAAGGATGGGATTTTGACAAGTGCTTCTCGCTTGACTAGATAGAATATACGGTTGTTTAGGGTAATAATTTGGTAACTATATAATGTTTAAATAATATATAAATTGAGGACTACAAGTAACGAATAAGGTTGGGGAATTATATATGAATGGAGACCTTGAAAATTCTTAGTAATACGGATAGCACTTATCTGACATCTCATATAGAAATTTGAACCCTATTATATTAAAAATGCAAGTCTCAAGTTCATATATGGGAATTTTAAAGACAAAGGTTTTAGCAATTATCTGTAAAATCTTATCCCAAAATCTTTCCGATACTATATCCAAAGGCCTCCCAAAAGTTACCATTTCTAGTTAAGAATTCACATATACATATTTATATTTTTTCAGTCTTCGCAACTTAATCCGCAATGAAGGAAAAACTCTGAAATACAATGAATACCAATTAAAATAACAATTAGAGCAAGAGTTGCAAACGGGAAAAATAAATGAAGAAGGTAAGATGAGAGCAGAGGGAAAAGGTGAATAAACAAACAGATCCCAAGACAGGACAAACGCGGCTCAGGCTGGCTTACCTGGGAACTCAGCCAGCGCAGCTGTAACAAGATCGAACCGAGGATCAATCAGCCGCCAGAAAGCAACAGCCAGGCACAAGTACAAAAAAGTAAGGGTAGCTTTGAGGAAGGAGCTAAGAAAACGACAACAAGGGAGCAAGGAAGATGTGCTGCGCTCGGCAGCTGTCGTAAACTAGAAGCAAATGTACCATGTTGATTGTATTGCAAAAGGCCAGAAAAAAAGCAGCGACCTGGCCCCGGCGCAGGACACAATGCGATATCCCAAGGATATGCCCAGGCAGCCGGCGAAACCGGCCTGCCTTTGGGATGTGTTGTTGTTTTCTTTTTTGCCGTCTCTCGCAGGCTCTGTGAAAATAAAAGAGTAAAGGATAAGGCGAACAGCTGTCTGCTCGGAATCCCCTCCACTGGCTGATCACGTAGTCCACGAACGGGAGAGCTAGGACCGCCCTTAATGGCACTTACACTAATCAATAATCGAGTACCATGTGTCACAACTCTGATATATGTGTTTTAAGCCAATTGGAGTGGAAGGAAGGAAGGGAAAAGGAAAGCCGGGGGTCAGGAGATGCGGGCGAGGGGCGGAGTCCGGCATAATTGAAGGTGTCGTCCCCCCCTCGGCATTTCTTTTGTTTTATTCTCCAGGCAGCATTAACGGCAGGTGGCTGGCTCTCACCGCGCTGCAGGTGCATTTGTTGCACGCTGTGCGTTGCACTTCGAAACACGATGTAATGCGGTTAAATTATTGATGGAGTGTCAGGACAAGGATATGGATATAGGGGGTTGCATTGGAAATAAAGGACCCATTACTGAAAGTATTACCGAGGGATGCAATTGTAGGCATAGAATAAATAAGAATCCTAATGGCCAATTCAATTTTTTCACATTATAGGAAACAATGGAACGATCAATCACAAAAGACAAGTTAATCCCTTTGCGTAAGGATCAGTTACTCAACTCTTTCATAAGAAATCACACAGATTAAAGATCAAATATCATCATTGTATAAATTACAGTATTTCTCGAACTTCTAAAGCCCTCCTAGATTTAAGATCTAGATCCTAATTTAAATCCTTTAAAAATGCATTACTCTTAGTATACTCTACTTTTTTTAATGCTTCACGTTTTTCTACAAATCTTTCTGGTTGACATGAACGACAAGGCGGCAGCCTTCCAGGGAGTTCCGAAAATAGATTCTAGGGATTGGCGGGGACAGATGTTCAAATGCACCGAGGCCTGTGGCGCCGGGTTTTCGGATTTAAGGGGCGAACGTCTTGGCCAGAGAGAATGTGTCTTGTCGATAAGATGTCTTACCCCGGAAAGCAGGAAGCGTATTTTTAAATTGTGCGGATATGTGGTGGCGGCTCCTCCTGCTCCTCCCCCGCCGGTCGACGCTCCACCCCCCAAGTAAGAGGGCGACGCGGACGCAGAACCGCCGACATACTCGATGGTGGCCGAGGGGGTGGTGCTGGCTGAGGAGGGCGACGACGAGGCGGAGGTAGAGTGCTGGCTGTTGTTCGGATGATGGTGGTGGTGGTGCTGCTGGAGATGGTGGTGACCCGCCTCGCGATCCCTCTCTCTATCCCGGTGGCGGCGGTGCTCACGGTGTTCCCGATCCCTGTGCTTGTGGTGGCGGTGCTCCTTGCCCTCCTTTCCCTCGCGTTCTCGCTTCTCGCGCTTCTTCTTCTTGTTCTTTCGATGCTCCTTGTACTCGGCCATGTCGATGTGGTTATTGTTGCTCTCGGCGGACTCTGCCTCGGCGGTGGCCGCCATGCTCACCATGGTGGCGGTGAAGTCTACCACGGTAGTGGCAGCCACAGCTACGGCGGGCGCCACGTCCATCGGCTGCGACTGGGACGTGTCCATGGTGTCCATCATCATCATTTTGGCCGCTGCGCTGCTCCCTCTCCCTCTTCTTCGCTGCTTAACTATTTGTGCGAGCGAAAGAGCCAGGTTGCCTTTGCTTTTTGGGGCCTGCTCTCTGCTGTGCTGTGTGCTCTGTAATTAACTGGACAGGCTCGCTCTCTCTATCTCCAGTTCTTCAGTCTTCTGGCTCTTGGTTTGGATTCTTCTTCAGTAGCTTTCAGCTTTTGTTGTTGTATCGTGTTTTCATTATTATTATTTCTGTCTTTTGTATTCACTCACTCGCAAACCCACACACACACAATCGCAATCACAAAATCACAGCGCATACGTGAGAGCCACCTCCGCCTCCGTCACTCTCTCTTGCTATCCACACCGATTCAGTTGTTTTTGTTGTTGTTGGGGTGAATAACTTGCGTGGCTCTCTCCTTCTCTATCTCTCACTTCTGCTTCTCACGTTCTCTCTCGCGCACAGTCGACGTTTAAACTTTTTCACCAAAACTTAATTTCTTTTAAATGAAAAACTGGCGTTTTTGCCCTTTAAGCAAGCGGGAGGCCACGTGAGTATTTTCCACATATTTCCACCATTCGACATTCGGGGTTTTAACACAGAAAACAAAACATTTAAGCGAATATCATTTAATTATCCACTGTAATTCCAGAGCGATGGTTCTGAGGCACGGAGACTGCAGCGCCGGCGGTGCTGCATGGTACGGAGTTGTTTTATCTTTCAGCTTCCCGAAGTCATACGTCGTGTAACGGCTGCGTGAGAAAAGTTTTAAAAACTTCGTTTTCGCTGCTCACTGTTTATATACGGCTGCTAGTGCTGGCAGTCTGGCTTACTTAGGCACTGCCTGGCATTTATGATTTGGGAACTAGCTTGTAGCCACTCGAAGCCCGAGAGTAGAATCTTTAAGGAATCTTTTTATGTCTCAGCGAAAGCTGGCTGGGATCCGTTCAGGTTCGATGTTGGTAAGGAACTGACCGGTTTGGTTTTATTTGAAACTGAATTATCAGGCCAGAGACTGTGCCCAATCAACCCCTGCAGCAGTGTTGACAGTTCAACTTATTTCGGGCAAGACCTGACCAGCTCTGTTTGTATCAGAGTCAGCGCGAGAGCGGCTGTTCCGGCTGCACTTCACGGCAAAGAGAGAGCTCTCTCTCTCTCTCTCTCTGAGAGCTGCATTGCGTTGTTGTTGGCAAGCAGCCGGTTTTCCACGGGGGGATTATTGAGATGTCTGTATGTATTGAAGTGCGGAGCGTAGATACGAATTTATTATGGGGGTCTAATGCAGTGGTTTTCAGATTGATCATAATTTAAAGAAACTTCCTTGCCATTAAACAATACTTTGTACTTAAATATTGTCTATACAATCGAAAGAAATCTTCCCACTTTTGTCCTTAAATGTTGTTTAAAAATTTAGTTTTTACAAACCAATTTTGGGGGGTGTCAACACGCCTCTGTTGCACGCCACTGATTGTTGTTATGCCTGCGCCCTATGTCTGCACGTAGGCCAGACTCACACACATACACGCACCGGTGTGCAGACGGTAAAAAAACACAAGAACACACGGCGACAGCATAAAAATAAACATACAGACGTACAGACATTGTACACATATCCAGAGGTGGAGTGGCAAACGGAGGCACAGAGTTAACTGGAAAAAGGTTACCCAGCGATCATTTGGGAATGGCATCAACATACCTGGCGACAATTAGCAAGGTGCGAATATATGCAAATGCGATTGCATACACAAATCTAACTGTTAAACACGTTGACTGTGCAGCAGCAGAACGCATAAAAGTGAATCTATGCACACACCACTCTCCCACTCTCATCCTCTCTCTCGAGCAACGAATACAGATTCAGATACAAATGCAAGCACACAACAACAACAAATGCAGTTCATGTCGTAATGCTGTTGATGTAATAAAAATGAGAGAAACAAAAACAGCAACCCACTTGTAATGACCAGGAAGAGCGGCGATGGCTAAAGAAAAGCTTAGCAAAACAGAAATGTGACAAAGAAGAACTGACCAAGAAGATAAAGAAGCTAAGATCTAACAGGAAAAGTATCTGTTAATCGATAACAATAATAGCCCTTGCTTTTATGAGGCTGCTTGGATCATCAAATACACCATAAATAACTAACTAATTATAGAGTTTCCCATAAAAACGACTTGTCAAATTAATTGGACAACTTTTCTTAATTTCTTGTCATATTTTAAATACGCTCCAATATAATTTAAATAAAAGTTTAATTTACAATTTATATTCTACAAGTATTTCAAAGATATACTTGTTCAATCTAAAAGATACTTTCTTATAGCTTAGATCTTGACCTCAACTGTAATCAAACTGTTCCCACGTTGCCTATAAACACTTTTCGTACTCTGAGATATTTAGCTACTAGATGGGCCACAGTGCTGAGAGCGAGAGCGACGCAACATAAAAACAACAACAGTTACATACAAACGTGCATATTTACTAGAGCAAGTGAGTGTGCGTGTGTTTGGTTTATGCAATGTCTGTCAACGACAGAGAGAGAGAGGGAGCGAGATAGTGGGCTGTGGGGGCGGTTGGCGATTGTGGCATGCAGGTTAATTCTACTCTCATCGCTGCTGTTGCTATTGTTGTTGTAGTTGCCAGACAGACGATTGAAGAAGACAAAACAGGAAAATGAAAAATAATTGAATTGTAAGGCAGTTTTTATAGGAGGAGGAGAAAGAGCACAATAAAGAGCGACAGAGAGAGAAGGAATTACCACCGCAGACGTTTGCAATTGGCAATAAATAAAAGAAGTTGCAGAAGAAACAGATTGTGCAGCTGGTAAAGGAAAGAGCGAGCATAATTTGCGATGCAAATAAACGGGGAATGCGCAAAGCCCCAAAAAATCATGGTGTAGGTAAAACAAAAAATGAACGTTAAGTGGCATTTACCTGGCGACGGCGGCAACGGATTGAGGGTGGCAGGGGCAAGGGACAGGTGAACGTGCCTGTTTTACAAAACAAACAAAGCCAGCAAGAGCCCAGACTAAGCGGGAAGTTGGGGCAGTGGCCACACAAATGATGCCGTTGCAACATCGCCACCATAATCAAATCAGAAGAAGGTGCCGCCGTCGCCAGCGGAATAAATTATTATTTTTTACAGTTAGATTTATTATTATAAAAGTTAATTTCTAAAACGATTTTATTAAAAGAATTATTATGAAAAAAGTTAAAATATTTTATTTTAATTCCTGGGACATATTTTTGGTAAATTCGACTTGAAAAAGCTGCACTGTATCTTAGCATACCCTTAACAGCTCTGTTACCCACTGCTGTTAACAGCGTTTCTTTGTCTTCGCGGCCAGCAATTTGGCACTCTTAATTAACAGAACCCTCGTAGAACCTAAAGTATCTCTAAACATGCATTAATTAGTGCAATCCCAGGGCTCAGACAGGTGATGATGCATTAAAGTCTCGACGAAGACGGGTCATTCAACCCATTACAGAAATTAAAAAAACAAAAAAAGGGGTTTCCCAGCACTCAAGACCTGAAATGAATTGGGCAAATATTGGGACAGGCAACGTTTTTAACTTTGCACACGCCACTAAGCAAACCCATTTCGTACGCACCACTGTTGACATCAGGGTAAGTTCGAGCGTTTCAAAAATCAAATTATGAAAGGAAAAAAATGTCAACAGCCAAATATTTGCACAAGTGTCAGTTCGAAAGGAACAGAAAGGGCTGCCAGGCCGTGGGAGTATTCAGTTTTGGGGTGGGTGAGTTTTCGTTGACAACTATTAAAGCTGAAATAACCGATAAAAATTATAATTTATCAGAAATTAAGAGTGTTATTATTATTATTTAGCATAGAAATAGTTAAACTGCCTACGGAAAGTACATGTACGACAATACATAACTCCTAGATCTCATTCCATTCAAAATAATTGGTACATAAAGCTGTTTAAACATATTCTACATATTCTCCTACTACTTCTGGCTGTCAGTTGAAGTTGTAAGTCAATAAATAATCAAACCGCCCCAAAATGTTATTGAAAAAAAACATAAATTCAAGATATAAATTATGAATTGTTCAGTAAAACACAATACACGCATTATATGCATTAACAGCTCTGTAACTGTACTCAAAGATCAATGTCGAGTTGGCCAAGAGTCATGGCTATAAAACGCAATAACGGGACACGTGTCGCTACCCATGAATATGCCAAATTCAGGCAACACGCGACTCGACCCGGCGACAACCCACCCGCGCCCAAACAAGGTGTTGTTGCCTCGGGTGACCGGCTTTCAGGCTTTCCCGGTAAATAGAACTCGCTAAATTAATTGCCCCAGGAAAACGCGTATTTGTCGAAATGATTTTTATGGCTATTTAAAAGGAATGAGGCGAGAGATCGTAAAATAAACCCTCAGACGGTACCGGTACCACCATAAAGCACAGCCCTTCGTTTATGCTCACATGGAGCGGCTTCTTGCACATGTAATTCCCAGTTTCCTTTTTTTTTTTTTGGTAAGTCGAGACTTCTGATAACCGATTCTAATCGAGACAATACAGGGGATAAAGAATTATAAATAATCACCATCAGAGGGTAACACTAAGGAGGGTGTTTGACCAGTGCTGGGTTCTTCCTTATGAGCTTGCACTCAACAATATTTGTGAGATACAAAAATATAAGATATAAAAACAGAATTAAATTATTTAAGATAAACCTTAGAATAATAAAAAAAACTAATTTGAACTTATTATACAAAATATTTTTTATTTGATGATTACTTTTTGATCCTCTGGCAACCGCTCATAATGGACACAGACAAGCGTTTATGAATAATCACCACCCATCATCAGCGGAAGAACTTTCCACCATTTCAAGCATTGCACCACCATCAGCATGAGGTCCTTTCCATTCGATTCCGAACCCCGTGTTCTACTCGATTCCCAACCAATCCCCCCCGTGGCTAGACTCAAAAATTGGTTCTAAACTGAAACACAGCTGTGGGCCATCCATCCATTCGAAGCCACTGACAAACTGCTGTGGCCAAAAACTGCTTCCGTTTCGATGCGGTTTGCCGCCGTCCGTTCTAACCCCTGCGAATTATGTTGACACTATTGTAATGTGAAATCAATAACTCGGCTTGGTAAATGCACGCTAGTCACGTCACGCAATGCAATGGATATCATTTAATTTTGATTGCATTTTGTGTCATTTCCTGATTTAATCAATCAACCTCCCTTTCTGTAGTATCTCACACAGCGCAATTTAAACAACAAACCCCTAGAGAACCTTGCACTTGTCTTCCGTGATCATAAAATCAACACGATCGACCACATATGCTCTATATCTTCCAGTCATAATGCGATATACAAATAGTCGCAATAAATCTATTCGCACCATTGAACCATTGGCAGGCATTAAACATAAATTACCCACTAGAAGATCCATATATAATTATATATATATTATATTCAAGTATATTTAGATATCAACAATATTGACATTGTTGTTGTTCGTTCGTTCATCATTCGTGTGTCATATGCGAAACAATTTCAAAAACGATTCACTCGAAAATAGACGCTGACTATGAAGGTCTATAAATATCATTGCGAAAACCAAAACTAACATACAACACACCTGGCTGAAGGCGTTTTATTTAATATTTATCGGGTCGAAAAACAACAAAATATTGAAACAAACAAAACAAAAAAATAGATTTATTTATTTAGTTTAGGCGAACCCCCATGGCAACGTAGTATGTATTTTCGTGGTCAACGTCACGGAGAACGTAGAGAAGCATCTCTAGATACGTTGTTTTGGCTGATGCCGAAGAATTTATAGAAATGTGAATAATGTTGACACAAGTGGGTGCAGGGAGATGGCCTTAGATGTCTTAGTTCCTAAGTGCCCGAGAATGCATTAGGAACTAGGGAAACTGTGTTCTAGTGCTGCCTGCCTCCCATTTTCTACCCCAAAATAATTATCTCGAGTGATTCAGTTATTATACAACTTTATCGGCCAGGCAGGCACGTGTTATAAACATTATAAGTAAAGGATATAGTATAAACAAATTGTTTTTCTCTTAAACGTTTCTCTTGAGTGAAAGAGTGGCCTTTGAGTGAGGCGTGAAAAGCTTTTGGGTCAGCTGTGTCATATTTATATTTAGAAAATCATTTGGATAGACGGTTATGGAACATTTTGAATCGTTTTTCTCACACACACACACACACTCATAGAGATCTCGTCGAGAAATTTCGGTGCCTGCATATATGTTGAGCAATTATATTTTTCACAATGTTTGTCGGTCGAAACAGTCTATATATAGCACAGATGAAGTGGCTCAATCCTAACCATATCTTCTCCCTCTTAACCGTACCGATGCGAGTCCACCCACCAGGTAGCCATTCTCACCTGGTACGCAATGCAGTCAGGCATCCATCTAGATGCTACGGTATGCGCACCCAATTAAATCAATTAAAACTACTAAAAAACATTTCGACATCGTTTTGTTTTCATGGAACCCACTGGGGCATATATTATATTATTGGATGTTATGCGTGTATGTATGCTGATATATATATATCAAAGTTTATATATCTGAATCAGAATGCAAGCAAGATTAGAGCGTGATACGTTATAAATAATCAAAAGTTTCGTAGGTATATATAATCGTAAGAACTAAGTCAGCTAAGAGTATACAACATCATATATCATATCATTCATCATCGTTCATATAGAGTATATAAAATTTGTCAACATTTCCGCACACAGTATGCTTCTTGGGGTTTTTGTCAGTTTGGAGCATTAAGACAGACATACTAGGCCCTGGTCATCGAAAATAAATATAGTGATACAAAAAAGTAAGTAATAAACGACTTTGGCTCGCAGTAGTTTGCTTCGTTTTCATCGTTTTATCCCAGTCGCTGCCTCTTGCGGTGACTGTACCTGCCACAAAGTTATAGTCCTTCTCGTTGCGGTTACTGTACTACCTGCAGATAGTTAGCCTTTCTCGTTTAATGTCGTTTATGTAGTTAGGGTCGTTAGTCTTTGTTGTTCGATGGTTAGTTTCGCTTTCGCTTTGAGTCGTAAGTTCTTTTGGTTTCACTTTTTTCAATTTAAAGTTTTAAATTTTTTATTTATTCTTTTTTCTTGTTTCATATTAAGCTTATATTCTCACATAACCTAAAGAAAAATGGTTTTCGTTGATCAAAAATCGTTGGAAGCAAACGAAGACTAAGTTAGCTAATTTTCAAGGATAGTTAGTGTTAAGACAGATAGGTCATTAGACAGAAGTATCGGAACGGTTCACAGACATGGATGTGGGGTTCGAATAGGTGTAAAATATAAATAATCTCGTTTAGAACGTTGTCAAAGCGCCCGCGCCCAGACCGTAACCCACACCCTTGGGCCCGAAGTTGCGGCCATAGCAGGCCCGGCAGTAGATGTCGCCATCGGGGCCATCGTTAAGATTCGTCGAGTCCAGCGATTTCCGGCAGTCCGAGCAGTAGAAACATCTCTTGTGCCAAATTCGGGTCTTGCTGATCATTTGCTCGGCGGCAAAGACGGCGAATCCGCAGCGGGGACATCCGCCGGATGTCTTGGGTCCGGCCAGCGGACGGCCATCGGGGAACTGGATGGTGCTCTCGCCGCTGGTGGACACCAGAGTGGGGGCATGGCCATAGCCAAAGCCTTTGGGTCCGAAAAGCTTGCCGTAGCAGGCGCGGCAATGGATGTCGCCATCGGGTCCGTCGCAGGCCAGCACCGAATCCAGTGGCCGGTGGCAGTCGGCGCAGTTATAACACTTCTTGTGCCAAACCTTGCCCTTGGACAGCTGCTGCTCGGCGGCAAACACGGCTCCGCCGCACCTGGGGCAACCCTCGCCCTCGCGGGCCTTAATCGAAGTGGTGTCCGGGTTGTAGAAGGGCCTGTTGGCGCTGATCTGATCCTCGGTCAGGCCGTCAGTCTGCAGGAAACCGGAGCCGCATGCAAAGCCATATCCGTGAGGACCCCACTTCTTGCCATAACAGGTGCGGCAGTAAACGTCGCGATCGGGGCCATCGCTGGCATTGATCGAGTCCAGAGTCTTGTGGCAATCCTTGCAGTTGAAGCACTTCTTGTGCCACTCGCGGCCCTTGGACAGCTTCTGCTCGGCGGCGTAGACAACGCCACCGCAGCGGGGGCAGCCCTCACCGGGACGGGCCTGGATCTTATCCACATCGATGGCAGCACGGATCTGTGGTGCTCCGTCGTCGTGGGCATAGCAGTCGGACTGCAAAGCACCACCGCCCTGACCATAGCCGTAGCCCTTCGGGCCGAACTTCTTGGCGTAGCAGCCCTTGCAGTAGATGTTCTTGTCGGGGGCTTCGCAGCATAGGATCGAGTCCAGACCCTTCTTGCAGGTGCCGCACTTAAAGCACTCCTTGTGCCAGCTGCGTCCGCGGGCCAACATCTGTTCGGCGGCATACACATAGCCGCCGCACCTGGGGCAACCCTCTCCCTCCGGGGCACGGGCAATGGCACGGGGCTCCAAGCGAGCGCCATTCCTCACCGACGGCACATCTCCGTTTTCGCGCAAGAACTGTGACCCATTGTCCATGGAGAGAGTGCCGGCACCGGTGCCAAAGCCGTATCCCTTGGGTCCGAATTTCCGGCCGTGGCAAGTCTTGCAGTACAGCTCGCGTTCGTGCTCTGTGCAGTTGGTGGAGTCCAACGATTTGTTGCACATACCGCACTTGAAGCAGTTCTTGTGGAATACATAGCCGCCGGCCAAACGCTCCTCAGCGGCATAGACGCTCTTGCCGCAGCGCGGACACTTGGGGGCCTCGATCGGTTGGAAGGAAGGCATTTTATGTATTTTATGTGTGGGTTTTTGGTTTCGCTATCGAAATGATCTATGCTCGAGTACAATTACTATTATACTTATTATGTTTATTATCTGAAAGTGCAGAAAGAGAACATAGAACATAGAGTCGATGGGATCGAGCGAGGGGGGATTGCTGATGGGTGGCGTCAAGCGATGAGGGAGCGATGGATGAATGAGCTAAGCACCTGCCACATCTAAGAGGTGGTTCTTGCCTGCCAAATACTTGAAGGAAATTAATATAATGATCATATAATGATCTTAATAAGTCAAATCAAGTAAATTATAGTCTACACTTGGGTGTGAACTCTATCTTCTGTTTCCTATACCAAATATCTAATGGTTTTAGCTTGGGTTTAAGCTGTCATTGGGACGACAAAGAGTGGATTTAATGCTTTAAAATAGAACTCTGAAATATATTTTGTGGAAATACTGGCTAACTTAAGTTAGCAAGCATAATTTTTCATTGTATAATCCACCGATATTCTTTAAATTCATAAACATTGCCTGTGTTTTGCTTTCTTTCAACATATTTTAGTACATCTACTAGAAATCCTTTTGTTTTTTCCGATTCTAAATGAGTTTTGCATTATTTAGAGATCATCTATCAAAAATCTTATCTGTCAGTCTAAACGTCATCGCCTGTGCGCTAGAAAATTACCCAACCGGGCGTATACGTAACACACATACACAAGATTCTTGTGTTAATGATCGAGTTTTCTCCCAACAACAAAAAAAATTCAAAAGGAATTCTTTTAAATCACACAGAAAAACAGAGGAAAACATGAGCAATAAATGTGTATCTATTCAGAATTCTATATTCTGTATAAAAATAACACAGACAGGTAGAAACACACAAAAAATGACCGCCACTACGACAGATATATGAATATATACATATATATCTGGGGTGGACACAAAACTGAGTCACCTAGAGGACCATCATCTCTGATGGGGTTAACTATCTTTGTGGCTTTTGATGCTTGCGTTTGAGGTTAGTCGGATAAGCACGGAATATCGGTTAATCTGCCCCAAAACTGGGCTATATAGCTACCAGCTATATCTACACCTACAAAGCACGGAAACCACACACGGAAACGCCGACTACTGAACTGGAAGATTGCTCAAAGCAAACTAATCTATATAATTGTGAGTGCACACGGCACGGCACGCCGCTGCCACCGAGTTTTTCTCGAGAGAAACTTTCCTCGGGAAACTTTAGATGTGCGGCAACACGGAGCAGAGCAGTTCGCCTTCATCGTTTCATTTCAGTTTTCATCTAATATCGCCAGAGAGTGGGATGGAAATATTATGATGGTATTGGTCGGGTCGAGCCTGCGGTTTTTCAATTTTTTTTTTTGTTCGCTTCGAGAAAAGTTTTTCATTTCAGATTTTCCGCCTGCTTCTTCTAGTGTTTATTATACTCTCAAACTTTTCGGGGGAAAATGTTGTGTGAAAATGTTTTTCCCTGGGGAAGCAGCAGCATCGCACAAAACAAGATCGTAAAGTTTGTGGTGCATTATCGGCACGGATACGAAGATCTAGGAATTTGTTTACAGTATATTCCCGACAACATTTAATATGCATATTATACTTTAGGATAAACATTTAATTATAATTGTTTGCTTAACGCTTGACTGGCAAAAGTTTGTGTTGTTTATTAAAAATATTTCAGTATTTAAAGTTTTATCTTAGCTAAAGTTAAACTATAAGTTGAGTTCTCAATTTTAAAGTAAATGAAAAGGTTTCATTTAAAATAGTTATATTTTCTGGTTATTAAACAAAGTTCTAAATCATATGCCTTTAAAGAAAGCTTAGGTTCCTTTTTGTTATTTGTGTTATTGATATGAAATAATTTTTTTAATATTTTTCAACCACTGTAACGCGCTAAAAAACAACTCCTCACAGACAATTTTCATTTTTTCATTGAGTCAAACAGCTGCTGAAAAGAGCTTCCACTAAAAAATCGAAATCTATAAATACGACTGAGTGTGGGAAATGTTGCTTCCTCTGTGGAGCCATACATTCCTCCTTCTCTAATTTTGTGGGTCAAATTATGGGCCAAATTACACACGGAAATTCTAAAATTAAACGAATGCTTGACAAAAAAACTTCAAATGTGCAGTTTCATTTTCAGTTTTGGGGCAGTTTTTAACCGATATTTTTTGCTGGCTTTCTCACAACACTAAATTATGGAATTATGGAATTATTGCATTATTCGTTTATATTGGTGGATATATACTTTTCGTTCTTAATAATATTTTCGAAAGAGAAAAATTCTTAATTTTAGTTATAGCTTCGATTGACAACGATTTTCGACTGATCCTCGCGCTACAAAAATTTTGTCAAGCGCCTTCGAGTGACTGTCTGCACACGGCACGACGGTAAGCAACGTTGTCGCTAGAGACACGAAACGCTAGGGATGACGATGACTGTATCAACAATAAATGAATACATACATATGTACGTACATTTAGCAACCCGAACAACAAGCCCAACACAAATCACACAAATATCTGCTGGCTGCTCTCGACGACGACGCCCATATGAAATGTGTTTTAATAAATTCTGATAAACCCGAGCATTTTCTATCTAAATATTCCAGGTGGAGAAAAATTGCATGACAAGGCACAAAAAAAATGTATATAGATCAACAACATGGTTCAACTGTCTTGTTCAAAGTCACTGTCTGTCTGTCTTCTGGTACACAGATACTTGGCAGGCACTTCAACAACATCAATAAATTAACATGCGCATTTGCATTTAATTAAAATTCGATAATATTTTACCATGCGTTTTTGGGGTTCAAAAGAAAATTAATGGGGCATTGGGTACAGATATCATTGGGCATCAATCACATCAACATAATTAACATAAATACGGGTAAGAGATAGTGGGCCATCATTCAAATGTTGCTACATTGTGATAAACAAGAAGAGAAATTTGGCAGCCACTCTCCATAAAATATCTCAAGAGAAACTGAAATTATTGCTCAAGAGCCATAAAGCTTTTGCACTCTTTTTTTATACTTTTTAAATTGCATTTATCAGTCTATTTATAGTTAATATATTCCATAAAGATAAACAAAGTATGCAGCAACTTACCCTTTTCGAACTCTTCTCAATTTCCTTCTCAAAATCAGTTAATGGCGTTAGCGTCACATGTACGTCCTTGATAATATCCCGAAATGAACTGAAAAAGCAAACATTAATTAATTAATTAATAAGGAAAATATATTTTGTAAAGAAAAAGAGGTCTCATACTGGGCTAATTGATTAGTATTATTATATATCTACAATTAATCGAACGGTTTTTGTTTACTAAAATCAAATAAGAAATAACTATTTGGATGGCACTTGGATTCTCATTATATATATGTTTATATCGAAACAAAAAATCCAATTCATATATGGTAGTTGACTTTTATATTGACAGTTATTTAAATTCCAAATTAAATAAGTTAAATAATGAGAAATCAAGTCCGTCAATTACTAAAATCTTATTGTAAAATCATTTTTATAAATTTGGAAAATTGTGTAAAAGACCTTTTCTTTGCGTTTCTCGATCCCCACCTATTGTTATCATCCAGAGCGGAGCCAGCGATGGAAATACCGCCGCTGCCGCCACCACTGGACTTGGCCGAGTCTGCCTTTCTTTTTTTTGTTGTCGAGGGATTCGATGTACTGCCCAAAGATAGGCTTGTTGACGAGGGAGAACTGCCTTTGCCCGAGGTGTGCGGATTGCTAGCAGTTGTATTGGAGGATGCCACAGCGCTCATGGGCATAACTCCGGTGGCTTGATTACTTGACGACGAGCCAGTGGTCGGCAAGTTATTGTCTCTTTCTGAATTCAAGTTAATGCCGGCGGAATCGTTCAATCCGGAACTAGTAGCGTTGCTGACTCCGAAATTAGAATTGCTGCTCGTAAGATTACTTGACAATTGCATTTTGCCGGCTGTGCTTGTGCTATCACTTCCTCCTGGATTTGTAGTGCTCAGATTCTGAGCTTGATTCGAGTGCTCATGTATTGTTGCGGGATTAGGAGCTGAACTTGTGACATGCGATGTCCCAGTTCCACTGATCCCACATATTGTTGTTGATGTTGATGAAATGATGGATTGGGTGCTGCTGGTTGTACTTGGCTGCACTTGGATCGAGTCTTTGGCCTTCGATAGCTTAGACGAGGACTTGTCTCGGGAGGACGATGAGTTGGAGGATGTCGATGAGGCGGCTGATGAATTCGAAAAGCTATTGTTTACTAAATTGCTAGTATTATCCTTGCTATCCTTATCCTTGCTGGAATTAGAGGATTTGTTTAAGCTCTTGCTATGCTTATCCTTGTAGCTTGTGCTGCTGCCAGTACTGTTTGCGGTGCCGGCCGATGATGACGATGATTTCGACGTGGCGGCAGCAGTCGTTGTTGACGTTTGAGACGCCGCACTACTGATAGCTGATCCACTCGTACTGCCTCCACTGGCTAAGCTCCCAGCACTGCTGGTGCCTCCGCCGGGTAGGTTGTTATTGCCTAAATTACTGCTAGTGGTGGTATTACTACTACCAGGTAGTAAACTGCCACCATTTGGTGCACTCCCGCTAGAGTTCGCAGTAGTCGAGGATTGATTGGCTGCTGCCACTCCCGTCGAGGATGAAGTGCTGCTGCTACTGCTATTGCTGCTGTTTGACGATTGCTTTCCAGACGCGTTGCTTTTTCGTTGCTTAGACGATGAGGATACGCCACTACCGCTTCCGCTGCCACTTCCAGAGGAGTTTGCTGCATTTTGGGGACCTCCACCGGCTCCACCACTGCTACTGCTGCTGGTAATCTTAATGCTTGTAGCCGATGTGGCCGATGAGTTCATGGTGGAATCAATCTCCTTCTCGGGCGACGAACATGAATCGGATGAGGTGTCATGTTGAATGGGTTTATATGGCGGTATGGTTTTGACGTTGCCGCCCTTTTTCTGCAAAGTATCAACAATTTAAATGGAAAATAATGAATACTGATTCTCATATACGAACCAGTTTGCTGTAATGATGCTGGCAGTAACCGCAATACTTCACGTTATCCAAATAATTTCCCGCCTCCTCGCAGAGCAGGCCGAGACTCTGGGCGCATGTGACATGGAACTGTTGCTTGCAGTTCGATTTGTTGCATTGCATGCAGGCGCCAAAATTGGCACGATTCGGTTTTCCAATCTCCAAGCAAATGTAGCATGCTGAAAATAAAAAAAAAATAAATCGGTTAGAGTGAGGACTCTTTTAAATTCTTCAGCTAGATGGACACTCACTTTTCGAATATCGTTCCTGCGGTATTAATGCCAATATTATAGGCTCCATGGTGGTCACGTTGCCGAACCGAACCTCCGGTATATACAGGGCGCAGACGACATGGGCCCAGCCGCTGTTGTCGGTCTTCTTAAGAGCACCATCCCGCGAGGGACAGAGCTCGCAGCGAACGCGAGAGGTGCGTTCCTGGGACTCGCATTTCCTACAGTACCAGGGTCCCGTGGGCACAGTCACAATCCCATAGCATGCCTGGTGCACTGCCACCGTACAATTCTGGCCGTCACAGTAGACGAGCGGGTTCTCCGGCCACCCCCGCTCGTCCGAACAAACACAGCAACCACCCACCATCTCCTTCATATCGTCCAGCTTGAACTTTTTAATCTTGACAAGCTTTTTGTTCAGGCTTGCGGAGTGAATGGTGTCTTCCTTGCTGGAGTCGAACTCCAGTTTTGCATTGAATGTCGACGGAATTTTGTTAGAGCTGCAAGAAAAACAGAACAACTTTGGTTAGAAAAGGAGAAGTAAAATAGGAAGTAAAGAGAATTTATTTACTATAACATTTATAACAATTCCACCATTATTTAATTCATATAACTTTAAAACGTTTTCCACGTATACATTGTAAAAATCCATTGATCTTGGGATATTGAGGTTCCGGCCTTTCTCGCTATCGACAATATTGCAGGCTTTATCGATGCAGTTTGTCAATCCGCAAGGTCATTTGCAATCGCTGTTGCACTTGCTCGCTCGCACACAACAATAACAAGTACCGGGCCGGCCTTATGAAATATTACTTAATTGTTTTTGTGCACATGTATTTACAAATTTAGCCTTCCACCAGCGGGAGCGAGTGAGATAGCGCCTGGGCTCCATTCGCAAAACATTTTCACGCACACAATCGCACATGCCATTTACACACGTAAATACACAATCTCTCAATGTCAAGGCAATTTTCAACGTTTCTTAACAAATCGAACGACTTATTTTTCGCTGCTTTAAAAGTGCAAAAATATCAGGCCATGCTACCGAATATTGATATAACATTTATCACCCACAATGAAGTCCACAAATAAAAAAAACGAGCGACAACAAAATCACACACACACACACTCTGACACGAGGCATTCCATAGCTGGTTCATTGAACTTGAATAAAATCGCTTCTCCCAAATATAAACAACAGCAAGGCGGGACCAAAAATAAAACGGGATAATGCAGTGTTACTCCAATTGGATTTGCAGGCTAATTGCGACGAGTGCGAGAGAGGCCGCAAATATGTGGGTCGTAGCATCTGCAGAGATTTCACAACAATACTAATAATAATAATAACAATATGCGGGTGTTATTTCTGTTCCATTCATGCGCTCGTGGCGACCATTGAATTGGTGTGAGACTGCGAGAGTGTGGGTCTGATTCTACCGTTATTGGGTCAGCGTGTTGCCAACAGCCGAAAAACGCAGCCAGCCAGCCAGCGTGTTGCCAACTGCGCGAGACTTAACGGTGTAAAAGCACTAAAAACACACATACACACACTGGGAACTTAAAACGAGGCCGCTCCGCTGTGCACGCCGCTTTTGTAATGAAGAGCAATGCACTCAGATACATACACACGCTCGCGGGGAGATGCTTCTTGTACGTACATCACTTATATATACACGAAATGCCGGAAAAGGGGGCGCGTTTTTGGGGGGTGGAACACTGGCATATATGTATACTCCATTTACGGTAGAGTTTTTGGGGGCTGGAGGCGAGGGTGGTTTCTCCCACTTTTCCGAGTTTCCCTCTTAAAGCACACGACTCTTAAATTTCTATCATTTTGTGTGTCTACACCCGTGCGCGGCTTGAATTTATTGATTTTTATGGGCAATTGCTTCAATTTCAGGGCTTTAAAACGTCATCAAAGAGCCACCAACAAATGAAAAAAAACTAGTTTCGCGCGCGTCCAAAGTGGTCAAGCAACGCACAACAAAAACAGAAGGCACAACAAAAAATAAAGAAAGAAGGAAAAATATCTCTTTTTTCAGGGAGCGGTCACCGAAAAACTTGAAATTCTTTCAACTTTCTTGTAGCAGTTTCTTATTGGGCGCCCAACACCTTCACAGAATATTGATTTCCACGATTTCTTTACCCGATTTAACACTTGGAACAGCCAGTAGTGGCCAATTGTTGTTTTTATGGTTTTCTCCTGGCTTTTCCCAGCACTTTTCCTCGCTTTATCGAGACTTTCCAGCCGCCCACGAGAAGCAAGCGCACGCAAGTAAAATAATCAACACACAAAAACGAAAAAAGGCGCTGAACATCATCCACCAGCGCAACAACAACAGTGTGCGCGAGTATTTACAACACCAACACACACCACACACACCTTGTAACTTGTTTGTTGTTGTTTCGCTCGCACATCTGGGGCGAGCAGTGCGGCGCGACAGAGACAACACCACCTGCTCTGTATACAAATGCAGATAGGCGAGAGACAGTTTTCCAAGCTACGCAATGCTGGCGAAAAACCGGGGAAATCGAATATTTTCGGTAAAATGAGGACCGCGCGAGGTTCCTATTTCCACAATTTGGTGAAAAGAAGGCGATTTTAAGCCGTTAAATCCGCCGAACGACTTCAGCCCGAAATCAATCACACGTCTTCTTCTTGTTTTTGATAGTCGATGAAATCCCAAACGCCTCTGGGATGTAATAATTAGTTTGGTATTTTTCTACCAATTGGGAATATACCACAAATAAGCATAATTTAATTATTATAAAAATAGATCACAGCATGCAAAAAATGGCTAAACATATAGATTTCTGTGCATATATTAAAATCAATCTAACGTAATTAAGATTGAAATATTTTATAAAATTATATATTGCAGAACACCAAGTTGTATTTCTAGTATATTTTCGAAAGCAGAGCATATTCGATCCGAAAATCATTGGCCACATTGTGCTATTCCTCCTCCACCCTCACGACTGTGCATTTTAAAATCGTCGTTTTTTTGCGAGAAAAAACCAAGGAAAAAATGTCCTCAAACGGCGACTGCTTTGTTGTTCTGCCTGCCAACTGCGCCGACGGTTCGCTAATTTTCGGCCGCAACTCTGAGGACGCCACGGCCACAATAGTTGCATCGGAGGTCTGCTTCTATGATGTCAGCGAAGTGTTGGAGGGGAAGGTAACGACGGGGAGGCGAAACGAGACTCCAAACCTAAGCTCGATCAATGACTCATTCACAATTTCGGATACCTTTCAGGCTGACGGTGGGGCGGCTGACTCTGAGGCGAACGGCGGCGACGTCTTGCGTGTCATATTGCAGAAACCGCAGCCTGGTCTCTGGGGCGGAGATTTCGGGGCCAACGAACGCGGCGTGGCCGTTGGACTCACCTGGGCCGCAGGTGAAGAGGAAGCCAAAGATAGCGATTGCCTGCTGGGCACTGATATAGTGCGGTACGTAGAGGCAGTCTTTCTCGCGATATCCGTGGATATCACCTTGGCAACTAATGTATAAACAATTTCCCTTTTATCTTTAGTCTTACTTTGGCCAAGGCCAGCGACGTGGACGGGGCTGTGGACCGAATCGGAGCTTTGGTTGCTACTCATGGCCATGACAAATCCAAAGTCAACTTTATTGCTTGCGATTCCACTGCTGCCTGGTTTGTTAGTTGCTCAGGAAAAGTCTGGGCAGCCGAAAAGTTGGAGAACGGCTTCCTCCGATTGCCAACCGGCGGATTAGTGGTGACCACCACCGTAAGCAAATCTAGTGAGGGACTGGATTCGTCCGCTAGCTTTGCTGCTGCCCATGATGCAGAGGCGCAGGCTCCGGCCGAGGATTGGTGTGGACCAAAGCCAGCTGGAGATGGTACTTACACCCAACATGATATGTTTGAGACGCTTCGAGCGGCCAGCAATCCAAGCAGTTCGCGAGCGGCCACAGTCTCGGTGTTATCTGGCAAAGGAATTTCGTGTCATTGGTTCACCGGTACGCCCAATGCCGCCGAGTCAGTATTTAAGCCGTTTGTTTTCGCCCCCAAGCCAAGAATCTCGCCGCTAACTCAGGTGCAGGCGGACTCGGACTTGACACTGCTGCACAAGCTTCACTCTCAGCGCAAGCCGGCAGCCTTAGAGCACTTGCGCAGCTTGGAACGCTCATGTGTGGACGAGCTGAATAATTACTTCTCGCTGCAGGATCATGCCAGCGACGAGCTGGACGAACTGCTCAAGGACTGTGTCGAGGCGGAGGTCAAGTTCTATCGCTAGACCAAACGAATGTCTCTTTCTATACGGATACTACTCCAAAAACAAGCTTGCAAGCAGCTCTTTTGAGCTTCTGGATTTGACTTGAGCACTTTTTATGGCAAAATACCAAATAGGCTTTCTTGTGCAATTTCCTATCGATTTTATTTTGTTTATAGTTTGTATGCTTTTGCGTGATATTTCATAAATTAATTATTTATTTTCTCTATCTCAGTGGCAATATCTGACTTGATTTTAAAGTATTATTATTATGTGACATTCCCAGGCTTAGTTAAAACGATTAACATAAAACTCCATTCAAATATATACATACAATACATATATGATTACATACATACATAAATATACATTATATACATATATGGCTCTCAAATAAACGCATAAAATCTGCATTTATAAAAAGATATATTTTATTCTTTAAGAAATCATTTCCTTATAGTTTATTCCATGGGGACAGTGGTCAGTCAGGGAAAAGGTCCAGTCATCATCTTACTAAGACTTCAGTTCGTTTATATTCATTTATTTATTCAGTGTTAAACGGACTCTACAACCAAATTTGTCTTAAAAATAGTGCTATCATTGTGCAAGGCCTCCAGTTTGGTGATCTCAAAAGCCTGATATATCTCGCGGAAATCCATAATATTGCGTGGGTCACTGTCCATCCAAAATCGATCAAACTCAAAGAATAGATAGCAGTAAAGCTTGTGGAAGTCCTCCACTGTGCTAAAGTCTTGCTTGTGCTGGACCACCAGATTGTAGAAGTGCGTTTTGGCGGCCCCCGTTTTAACCAAATTGAAAGCCATGGATGTAAGATTAATGCCCACAATGGCATAGGTGTAGCCCAAAGTGGGGTGCATAGAGTGCAAGAGCACATGTTTGGCGGCATCATTGTATTCGGTGGCAAAGTATAGCAAATTTTCCAAACCAAGCATGCCCATCCCTCGGAAATCCGTCTTGGGATCGTCGCCCTGAAAGCCGATGTCCTGCCACTG
The DNA here is from genome assembly GCA_008042485.1 of Drosophila mayri. NCBI lineage: Eukaryota > Metazoa > Arthropoda > Insecta > Diptera > Drosophilidae > Drosophila > Drosophila mayri. The sequence goes on from VNJN01008580.1 coordinate 48,831, forward strand.
TTTGCTCACCCGGCCCGTCAGGGGAGCCTCCGGCATTAGAAGTTGCCACAATCGCAGCAGCTTCTGCTCATGCTCGAGGTTATCGGAGTCGTACCGTTCCGCCCGCAGCTGCTCCACCTGATGCATTAGCCGGCGGTAGCCCCAGATGCCGGTCACGCAGCTTCCAAAAAGCCGGGCAAAATCCGGATGCACATTGCTCTTGATGCGTTTGGATTGCATCACCACTCGAGCAGCGCGGGGAGCTGGAAAAACGCAATCAAAAAAGTATCAGTAAATTTATTTAAATATTTATAATTATTTTTAACTCACCGAATTCTAGCAGCTCCCTGTTGTCCACATATGGGGCGGCCTCGTTAAGGTCAAGAACTAGGCGCCTTATTTGCGGCGTCTTGGACAATTCCAGAGATCTTTCGACCTGACTCGTCCGACTGGCACCAGCGCGAGCGCCATAGCAGATCCTCTGCAGCTCGGACAGCCGGGTGAATGCGTGGAGGAACCACTTGATGAACGGCCTTATATAGCTAACTATAAAGGGCAGGATTCTGTCTAGTATAAACATTTTTTCCTCTTAAGAGAACACCTTTGGCTGCTGCTGGGAAAGATTTCCGCTTCCCGATTGCGTTTGTTGTTTGGGTCGCCGGGTTGCCACGGCAACCTGGTATCCGTTAGGCTTCGTTCACAATTTGAATTTTTTGTATCGTATTATGACACCTTCTTACTTTTATAAGTTTGTGTCTTTACAACAATAACAAATGCATTATTTTATAGTTCTAAAAAACAAACAGACCAGCTGATGTGGCCTTCAGACGGTGTTGGAAAATTAGTTTTATATTGCAAATTGTAGCCCGATGGGCTGCTATCGATAGTGACATCGAAGTTTTTGCACCTCTATCGTTTCCCAAACACAAAACAAAAGTTTGCAAAAATTAAAAAATAACAGGCTTTAATAAAGCGAATTTAAATCTTAGCTGTTGTGAACCAAATCAAGTTGTCTAAACAGTTTTACCCTCCGTGAACTCCAAGAACTTAAACAAACTGAGTCAGAGTGTGTGGTGGTGCTGTTGCGACTAATGAAGTAAGCAGTCGTTTGGATTGATTTTCGCAGAAATGAAGCGAAGAGCCGAGAGCGCCAAACACAAACCTTCTCTGCCCTACCGGGTTGTGGAAGCACCAATAAAAGTACATAAAGAGGAGAAAGTTAGTACGGAGGAGAAAATAAAGAATCTCAATGATACAATGAACTTGGTCATTCAGAACCAAGAGAAGATCCTTCATGTTCTGCGGTAACTATGCGTGCATTTATAGAAAACGTCTATTAAAACTGTGCGTTAATCCTTTTAGCCAACTGACAGCGCACCCAATCGACATGTTAGGCCCTCAGAATATTGAAACAGACTGCACAGGTTTGTGGACACCTCAACGATTTCCATTGACTGAGTTGGAGCAAATGGAGACGGTGGAGGAGGATATGAATGATCCTGTGAAAGCATCAGTCTATGTACGTTGTCACATCCTAAAAGCAAATTCCGATTCTGATTTTAAAAATATATTTTTCAGGTGGAAACCATGAAGGATCTCTTAAGACCTGGCGGAAAATTTCGAACTGGCGGACTTCCAAAACACTTTCATCTTATACTCCGCGTGGATTTTATGGTCAAGTTTAACTTTGATGGCGTCCATCACAAGATACCTCTGAAGAAGTTTGCCAATTTTAGTAAAGCCTTATACGGTACAATAATTATAATATTTCTATTTTAATTAGTCAATAACAAACTTGTATATTTTACATTTCAGAAGTTCTCAAGCGAGATGAATCCTATGTTATGGATGATTATATCTCCGAGGTCAGGACATCTTTCCGTGTTTATAAGAATAGAAATCACAAGAGGGTGTCGGTGTTCAGAAGGAAATTGAAGGAAGCTGAGGCGCAAGTAGAACCTGTGCTAGATTTTGAAGAAATTATATGCTCTGATGCTAGCGAGTTTATTGATGAATTTGATTAATTGAATTATCTAGTCAACGAAACGTAAAATAACAAATATTAAGTGTTTAGCTTATAAGTTTATTATTGAAGTTCTCAAATGGGATAAATCTTAAGTCATGGATGATTATATCTTTGAAATCAGGACATCTTTCCGTGTCTATAAGAATAGAAATAAGAAGGAAATTGATGGAAGCTCAGACCTAAGTAGAACCTGAGCTAGATTTTGAAGAAATGATTTGCTATGATTCTAGTGAGTTTTTTTTAATGAATTACATTAATTTAATTATGTATAGTTAACGAAACGAAAACATTAGAAATTATGTTTTTACCTTGTAAGTGTATTGTTAATTAAAAGTACAACAGATACCAATGCTCCCCTGTTTTTCTTTCATAAAAAAATAGATATATGTTCCTCCATCATGACATACAGATTTTTAATGGAAATTCTAAAAAAGGTAACACAAATGAAATAAATTAAAAAGACGTATTAAAAAAATAAAAACAAAAAATTTGGTTGTGCGTCGGCCGGGAATCGAACCCGGGTCAACTGCTTGGAAGGCAACTATGCTAACCATTACACCACCGACGCCATGTATGGCACGGTTGACATTTACCTATTTAATAATCGGCAGCACAAATGGGGTGTCTCTCTCGATAGACGAGTCAGTTTATCGATAGCCCCTTAATTTCCGTTAAATTTAAACTATATAAATTATATGTATATTTATATATTTTCTATATTTCACATGGCAAACTAATAAATGAAAAGGAACATCTTCCTTTTCAAGCACGGATTAAAACTGCCAATTTGTTAAAATAGCACAAATTCTTTAAAGATGTGCATTTAAGTAACGATATAAATTCTTTGCTTTATGTTTTACTCCCCAAACGGAAAACGCGCCTGGCCAGGATATTGTTTCTGCTAATCGTCGACTTTGGACGTTTGATGTCCCAGGAGGGACTTCTGCCAAAGTTCCTGTTCGAACTCTCGGAGGATATGGAAATTGAGAGGCAGTGATCCATAGATGGCACATCTTTCAGATCTCCTTGAGGGGTGCAAGTAACAAAATTGCATAAATTTTTCAACAAATTTTAATTGATACGGGAATTAATGTATTTTATTATGATGCATATTAGAGTAAAAAAACAAGAAATTAAGGCTGGCAGGATTACACATCTTTTCCGAATTTTCTTTTTGCATGCTGAAAACCCTTGTTGAAAATAAATCCTTGTGCGAAGATATACACTTGTTTATTTATTTATATGCCTAAACTTGTTTAATTTTTAAGTTTAAAAATAAAAAACTAAACAAATGTTAAATAATTAATATAAACCTTTATACATTTAAATATAACTACAATTGAATAGATTTTAAAGCGTTTGAAAAGTTTTAATCCTCGCTGAATCCACTCATAGCTAAGCGCTCACCCCTTTATAAAAGTCTATCTCATTGTTGATTTCAATTTTTGCACTTTCGAAAAAAAGTACTTTTCAAATGAGATTAAAATTTACACACATACCCCCGACAATCTAGAGCCCATTGAGGCATGCCTCTGAAGGGATTTCCCCGACGTTACCCTAATGCCCGGTGTCAACACACAGCGAAGGGGAAGCAGCAGTGTGATAAGCATTTCGATCCTACTTTGCCTCTACCTCAACAATGCACTGGGGTTTTTAATTAGAATTCGAATAACAAAAAAAAAAAAAAAAAAATGAAAAGTGCTAAGCGACAAGAGGCAGAGGGGTGAGAGGAAATCCTTGCGGACGGGGGCAATTGTGTGTAATGATATCGTAGATCGGTCCGAGACTCAAACTATATACATATATGTACATATATAGGGTTGTCAGTCGCAGAGGCGGTTACGCTTGATTGTGTTATATGGCGTGTGCATAATTCTTCAAGTGGCGGCCAATTTCAGGTCAGTTTGGCTAGTTACACTTGGTCTGACTTGGTTTACACAGTAAAAATGTATTAATTATAAGGTGTTGCAAAAAGGTAGAATGGCTTTTTATTAGGGTCTATAAAAAACATTAAATTAAAAAACTTTGTGAAATATATTAATGATCAGTAAAAAAGAGTGCCATCTTTAAGAAATAAAGGAAATAATAATTAAAAAAAAAAACAAATTCTTTAAATTTGGAAAATTTGAATAAGAATTGAATGGTTTTTAATTTTTAGCTACCTTTATATTCCAAATATTTATTAGTGTATAAATAATAACCACAAATGCAGTTGGGTGGTGAACTTATATTTAGCTCTTTAATTATATGCCAGGGTATTTTACAATAACGAGGAAATTATGGGCCACCTATGATTTTATATGTACATATCTATTTATTAAGCAGGAAACTCATTTCATTGGAAAATTCCCTATTATAGCTTAGAAATCAAATTATCTTTTCCCTATTTTGGAATTATCTCTCCATGAAGATATATTTCCTAGACAACAAAAAAGGTCATAATGTTATTATCTAGGCAAAAGATCAGCAGCCATAGAAATCCCGAAAGCTAACAGCCCACAAAATTGCCGCTGCAAGACAACTTGATAAAATTGAAAACTAATTTGTTTACACAGCTGCATAAAACGAGCAGCGCCGGCAACGATAACAACATAGAAACAAAGAGCCGAAAGGCCGGAGGGGCGGAGAGGAGGGATTCGCCTGGCGAAGGCAAAACAATTTGTTTATCATGGTAGCCTTAGTGAGGTTGTCTGATGATGAGGCAACACACACACACAGCACAGGACAGGACGGGCATGGAAAAAGGACAACAAACAAACAGAGTTCGGGTAAGGAACAAGACAAGGATGAACTCGGCAACGCATCAAGGGTGGCCAGATATGGGGTACACTGAAATAAATACACAAATAAATAAATAATAAAAATAATAATACATACCTATAATGCCCTTCTAGAAGTACATCTCTTTTAGAAGGGGCGTACTTTATCACTAGACGATGCTGGTCAAGATTAACAGTGAGTACTACCAGTTTGTCGCTAGAATCCTTTGGGATTTCAAATTCGGTAGAGTTGTTTAAACATATATCGAAAAATAGAGATTTAAATTAATTAATATATCATAATGAAATCTTCGTAAACTTTGATATAATATGATGTATGTATCGAAATCATGTTTACCCCCTTATTGGATATTTCTTAGTTATATTATTTAATTTCTATTATTTAAAAATATATTTTAATCTTATCGGTATACAGATATTTAATCCTTATGTCTGTGCCAACTAAATTAAGTTTTCGAAATTTGTTAAACATTATTATGAACTAATATGCAATAAGAACTCTGATAATTAACAAAATATTATACTTGCAAATTAATTAATTAATTAATTAATATATCATTCTTTCAAGAGCAAATATAATTCCTAAAATATAGTAAATATATTTTCAAGTGCATCATATTTTGACACCCCTGTCATTTGTGAGCCCCGTAAAATATGCAGCGAATACTGCAAGCGCCTCTTAATGGAGTTGTTTTGGAAAATAAAAAAAAGGGAAGCGGAAGGTGGAGGAAATCCTAGACAGTGCAAATATTTGAAATTGTCTTTTGCTAATGCTTAAAAATTATGCTGGTTGACAAATTCCTTTGGCCCGCAAACTATTCTGTTCCTTTTTTAAAACCATATTTGCTGAGCTCGTCTCGGTTGCAACAAATCATTAATTAGACTTAGAAGTGCTTCGAGGTAATCCCCATGGTGCGGAGCTGGGTTATTCCGGCCCATCATGGTGGAATTTTTGCAGCTGACGCCTCAACCCCTTTTATTGCTGCTGCTGCTGCCCCCCCTCCAGCTTCAGCCCCCTGGAGCGAAACACTTGTCTCTGCATCAAACATCAACACCTTCCATTGTCAAGCACTTGGACAATAATTCCGCTTAAACAGATAAACGGGCGACCGAATCAAAAAACAATTCAATGTCTGTTTGCAGAGCATGGCCCGAAACATTGAATTTAACCCTCCCCGGCCTCTGGGGGTAAACTTAATAAGCTTATGGCACCCCAGCAATGCAACCCTGTCTGGCCAAAACTTTCAACAGGGCGAACTGCGATTGGTCGCAGCCTTAGCTCCGCCCCGTTGGCTGTACCTTTTGATGTGGCGCCGCCATTGAAAGACTCGATATATGCCTTGTATATCCACCCCTCGCGGTGAGCTCTTCTTATCAGACCGTGTGTCCTGCAGAATTTCCAGGACCCAGCCCAGGCATTCGCTTCCCGGCGGTCTGAGAGTTCGCAACGAAACGCGCTTCGATGACAGTGTTCGGGTTACCTTTCGATCTATAGGGATTATTGGGTGATATCTGTCCTTCCATTAGGTCGGGTGTGTGTGAAAATATATATATTTATATATATATAGTGCTTGGTGGTTATGTGCAATTCGAACAATTTCCCAGAAATTGATAGATTATAATATTCGTTGCAGTAAACTCTAGTCAGATAATTATTTATTGGATATTTCGCAGGGTTTGAGGTGAGTTTAAAAGTGATAAAATGGATTAACAAACTTTATTATAAAATTTTAAAGGTCTTAATGAAATATTATACTTTAGTTTATCTAAAATGGCTTTACACATGTTTCTAAAATTTTAAACAAAATAAAGACAATTTTCTGTTACGTTTGAAGGTACTTTAAATGTAGTATTTCTTAAAGGATATTTAAATATATTATTTATATCCTTAGCTACTATATACATCTTTAAATTATAATGAATGGATCGGTTAACGACTTTATATTAATTCTATGTTTAATTTCATGCTTTAAGTGCTTAATTTTCATTACATTTTTAACTTAATTTAATCGTAGACCCCATTTGAATATTATTTACGTTTTATAAATATCTATATTATTTGGGAAAAAATTTAAAAAAAAGGACGGTGAATTCTAAAGCTGAATTTTATATTCATATTTTAAGATCCCCATCACCTTTTTTGTTTACCGATTCCTTCATAAATAACTTGTATATATTCATGTAAATGCCATCTATTAGCTTCTAAACTGTATCTTATCTAATCGAAATAATGTTGGACATGTTTATTATCAATAAGGTGATAAAAACAGGAAATAACCCCCTGCTTTATACACGAAATCCTCTTTCAGATAGACACCAGAGTCAAAGACCGGCAACACGCGTTGCACTTGTCCGACTTTGTGTTTCTCCTTCTCAAATATTGTGGCACGTGCTGGCCACGCGTCGCCAATCGGCGGATCGGAAGCAATAGCTTAACCGTTATGCACTTAGCGGGCAATTAGATAGACAAACAAAAAAGAGCAACAGATTTCCGAGATCGCCTGACACAATGTTTTCCATGGACAACTTTGACTTGGAGGCTACAATGGCGCGACACTTCTTCGAGGGATCGCAGGCCACCAATGCCTCCACCTCCAGTTCCGAGTACTTTTTTGGGGACGAGCACAGCTCGGAGAGCGATGACGAGGACGATGCCTACAGCAGTGGCTTTAACAGCGATCAGGAGAACAACGAGAAGACGTAAGGCACGACGCACTGGGATTGTCAAAAATATTTTACTGAAAATGTGAAAATATGAAAAGAATAGAAATATTTTTAATATTTGACAACCCCAGAGTTTAGTCAGGACTCGCCCATTAATCGTCTCCAGCTTTTCCCTATTTAGCCGACGGAGCCACAAGCCGCGCCGCTTGAAGTGCGCTTCCCAAATGGCCCAGCAGCGGCAGGCGGCCAATCTCCGAGAGCGCCGTCGGATGCAGAGCATCAATGAGGCCTTTGAAGGTCTGCGAACCCATATTCCCACTCTGCCCTACGAGAAGCGATTGAGCAAGGTGGGTACACACTAAAATGGATAAGTTCATGGATATTATAGGATATAAGTTTGAGATTTTAAACAAAAGAAGAAGTGATCCCATTTTTATTCATTTCATTTTTCTGTTTATAATCCTTTTTAAAACTCCCTAAATTCCCTTCTTCCACAGGTCGATACCCTCAAGCTGGCCATTAGCTACATTACCTTCCTCAGCGAAATGGTAAAGAAGGACAAGAATGGCAACGAGCCCGGTTTGAGCTTGCAGCGTAATTACCAAAAGGAGCCGCCCAAGAAAATCATCCTCAAGGATCGCAGTGAGTTGTCAATCAATCAATTTCCCTGCATAATAACCCAAGCAAAATGTGGGAGGAAGGACGGTCAGGCAGCGGGTCCGGTACACATTTAATAACATAATTCGACCGGGGCCACTGGCCTTATTCAAAGGTTATCTGCGGAGGGTACGGTTTTGTTTCGATCAGGACCACTCGGGGGATGCTCAACTGCATCCTGGCTAGAGTCGTTGGGTCTTCCGTGGCTGCCTGAGTGTAACTAATTGGAATTTTCACACTTCTCGCCCGGGGTTTTCAGTTCGCATTGCGGGCTTTGCGTGACTGCCAGTCAAGCAAATTGTTTTGCTCATTGCCATCGCATCGATCACCGAGGATGCGGATGTGGCATGGCAGGGTTTTCACAAGTTTCGCCCGGGATACAATGGCCATGGATTAGGGGTTTCCGTGTGCGCCAGCCAGCTCATAAAAGTTGCTTTGGTCACGGTTTTTTGGTTAATAATTTTCCTATTCAAAAGGTATGACACTGCAGCCTGCAAAGAGTTCCCTTGGCCAAAAGGATCCTCGGAGAGCATCTGCATAACTAATAGCCCGGCACTTGGAACACTAAAAGGGGTGTCGATTTGGGGATAAGCAAGGGGTGTCCTTTATTATTGAGTGTTATATATAGCCCTTAAAAAATGGCATTGGTTTCGTTTTTTTTAAATATATTTTGTATTCATGTGTGTCAAAACACAAATTTGAACTGGTTAAAGTTGTGTTTGAACTGGTTTTTGTGGCTAGAATTATAGGGGAATTTATAGCCTTGGGAATTGTTTTCATTAAAAAAAACTATAACTATGTTTATACAAAAATATATACAATTTGAAAGGGATGTCAATAGTTATTTAAATAAAGCATAAGAATAAAGGAAAGGCGAATTATTCATTGATATTTTTGTATGTCAAATAAATTAGTTCGATTTATATTACCAGTTTGGTATTTTGTTTATTAGGAAAAAAATTTAAAAATAGAAATAAAAGCCAATAAATCTTTTAAGCTGTTGAAGCAAAGTTTCTTTATTAATATTTATTTTGTTCAATTAAAAAACCTTTTTTATCTTTATAATTAATCATTTTTCATTTCCTCATAGGGTGTCTCATTAATTCAAGATATTTTAAATTATATTTTTGATCTCTTCATAGTTTTTTTATAAAATAAAATCAAACAGATATGGTTTATAGTTGTCCCCTTTCTAGTCCTATTTATAATACCTTTCGATTTACTCGCTGACAAAATGAACATGCAAGCTCTGATGTGAAATTAGTTTCTAGCTGATAAAGGTCCCACATGCATACACCTTGCCGGGGCAAGCACCTCCTCCTCTTCCACATCCACCCACAGATACCGTGAGCGGGGGAGTGAACAAAATAGTAACAATAACAGCAACAACAAAGCCCAATCGACATAATCATAGCGTGGGAAATTCGTTACACTCCGGCAGATGGCTGCCGTCGTCCTCGTCGTCGCTTAAAGGCCAAATGGAAGGCGAGCGGTTCAGGCGAGAGGTGCGCGGGGAGATGGCCATGTTGATGGCAAAAGCGTTTTCATGCTTAACTGGCATTAAAAATGTTGCAGCAAAAACAAAAATAACACCGAACCCAATGCATACTCGCATACAGATAAAAATCGCAAAAGTTTGCTCCAGGGGGAGAGGAGAGCTCCATTTAAATGGGTGCAAAGATGGACCAGGGGCTGGGGCTTCTGGCACACGCCTGGCATATGTTCACACCGAACTTGTCGAGATGCGGAGGCTGGACGAGGACGGAAACGGGGTCGCATATTTGAGCAACACCCGCATGAGGCACTCGAAAACTGCGAGAGCTACAAATTGCCCGACTTGGGTGCGAATGGTGGGATGTGGTTTCTGATTGGATGTGGCACACAAGGACAGCCAGTACTGGGCGGTGGGCGGAGGACATGGATTTCGGTTTGGGCTTTGGTTTCGGTTCTGTTTGTTCAAGGCAAATGACGAGCGCGCAGCGGGGTGGCAGCTGCAACAACAAGCCGGGACATCCGCAACCCCTGCGGGGATGAAGGCGAACCCTTTTCCATATTTATTTGCCCTGGCTCGATGATGGCCCTATAATGTGGCTGCTAATGGCATTTGCTCAGTTTTTGGCAACAATTTTAATTGTTTGGGCGGCGCTTGACTCCTGTCCGGGAATCGTTCTCCTTCGGAAAACCCTTCTAAAATTCAAAACAGCCTTGTTGTTAAATATTTTGCCAGTTTTGTCGTTTAATTTATGATTTATTTATATTTTTACTAGTAAAAAATACCAGATTTTATGTTAGATTTTACGCCGAAAATATATAAATTAATATTTATTGATTATAAAAACATTAGTTAATGGAAATAAAAAATATTTTGCATAAGACCCTTTAAGAAAAAGTTCTGAGAGAGCGATTTTAAGTAGTTTAAGATATTATTTTATTAAGATAAATCATCTTTACAATTCATTCATTAAATGTGAAATATTTACTCATCATTATTTCCTCCTTGTTATCTCCTCCTGGCAGCTGGCGGCGTGTCCCACTCGTTGTCCTGGTACCGCAAGGGTGATCGCTATCCGGGTAGCAAGCTCTACGCCCGCACCTGGACTCCGGAGGATCCTCGCGGCCCCCTCTCCCAGCCCCAGCCGCTGTACAATAACAGCAACTCGAACCAAAATCAAAACAGCAACCAGAGCAGCGACGAGTTCAGCGGCAGCGCCGATATGTCCGATCCCGGAGCCACGGCCAGCATCTTCGGCGGCAGCAGCAATGGAATGTGAGGAGGATCCAGAGAGAAAGAGATTCAAGGGAAATCCAACTAGTCAAGCTTTGCTAGTCACGGCATCTAAGCACATATTATTAATATCCAACCTAATAATTATATGACGAAAACATGTTCTGTGGTATTTAATTGCTCTAAGTTCGCTAATATCTAAATGTTATACTTAGTGGTTTAGTTTAAATCGAATAAACATTTCAAACATATCTACCCTGGCCACGTCTAATTGCAGTTCAAGCGCCGAGGGCAAAGGAGTAATTCGAGGATAAATTATATAGTTATCAGCACGGGTCCTGTATCGAACACCTGGTCCTGGTTGTCCTCGTGGCCTCTACTCTACACCCTGCCATTGTCGATATCATTAAAAAAAATAGAGGGACAACGGGGCGAACAGACAAATATGAAAAGGGACAAGTGCAGTTCACGTTTTTTTCCGCTTTGGGGGTGGATGTGCACTCGAAAAATAACAGATTAATTTTTGAAAATATTATTATATCTCGCACCCTGAAATAATTGCTGAAATATATTATTATTCTTTGTTATTAATAAATTTTTTTTTAAGTGCTTGCCTATGGGTGTGCTATACAAACTAGAAAATTATTTCCGGTCTTTTGACATGCATGCCCACACCTCCCCGGGAATATATCATTTAAAATAACGAAAAATTATTATTTTTTAGCGTTTTTATTTGGCAGCGTGAGCGTGCCATTTAAAACATCATTATGACTGTCAATCGATGGACTCAATGGACAGCTGTTGTCCTTGCACCGCGTTTGGCTGAGCAATTCAGATGTTTATCTGCAATTAGGATTAGCCCCTGGCAGGGGTGTTTCCCTGATGACGTGATTGAGCGCTGCGATTGTGCGGCCAGCCAGTTGATCTATCAATTCGATCATATGTAAATTAATGCCTTCTGTTTAAGTCATTCCTGCGGTCAAAGATTTAATTAACCACCGGCGGCGACAGCTGCGGGAGGTTATCAAAATTTGATAAGAGGCAATCGGGGGTGATGTGAGGATTATGGACGGACAGTAAAAAACTACATTAAAATATATGTTTCGTTATGACGGCTTGCCAAAAATTTATTTAATTTTGCTGTTAAATAATAATTTATTACATATAAACTTACAGTATAGGAAATCCTATCCTATCCTATAAACTATTTCACATAACATTGAATTTAACAAATAGTTATCCGTCCTAGTCATTCTAATTAAGAAAGCATACTTTCAACGTATACTCCTAAGGCTTAATAAAAAAAATCATTACATGTCCTTAAAATAATATTTAAAACCCTTAAATCACTAGTTACTGACTTATATTTTAAATGTTCAAATTTAACGGAAAACTTTCCAGTTTTGGTTCTGCCGACTAACCAACTCTAATTTTAAAACTGGTAATACTTAAAACGGCGCAGAGAAAACGGTAATATCCTCAATTTTCGGACCAAAAGGATTTTGGCCAATTAATATATTTTCACATTTTGGGATTTATAAGATTTCAATCGAAAACATTTATTTTTCTTTACCATTTCGATGGTCTAAAAACAATCGATAGTTCATCATCGCTGTTATCGTGAACAGCACGTTTGAGTTTGTTTTGTTTTTAAAATTCGCTTAATTTCATGCGCCATGCGGTACGCACAAATTATTGTGGGGCCTGCGGGCAGTGGCAAGGTATGTGATGTAATATTGGCTTCATTTGCGACACCTGTAATCCAATATAAATCCCTCACAGTCCACCTACTGCCACTACATGCAGCAATATGCCATGGACAGCAAGCGAAATATCCAAGTTGTCAATCTCGATCCGGCGGCAGAACACTTTAATTACAGTCCGCTGGCGGACATACGAGAGCTGATACACCTGGATGATGCCATGGAGGATGAGGAGCTGCACTATGGACCTAACGGCGGGCTCATCTTTTGCCTGGAGTTTCTTATTGAGAACCAGGACTGGCTAAAGGCGCAGCTCTGCGGCGGCGAGGATGAGCTAATGCTCGGGGAGCCGGACGACGATTACATTCTGTTCGACATGCCCGGCCAGATCGAGCTGTTTACCCACCTGAAGATGGGCAAGCAGTTGGTGCAGCTTCTCGAGGCCTGGAACTTCCGCACCTGCGTGGTCTTTTGCTTGGACTCGCAGTTCATGGTGGACGGGGCCAAGTTCATATCGGGCACAATGGCCGCCCTTAGTGTGATGGCCAACATGGAGCAGCCGCACGTTAATGTACTGACCAAAGTGGATTTGCTGAGTGGCGAGGCGCGGAAACAGCTGGAGATATACTTGGAGCCGGATTCCCACAATCTAATGGGCGAACTGACCATTGGCACAGGCTTTGGGGAGAAGTATAGAAAGCTTACGGAAGCGATTGGATCACTGATCGAGGATTTTAGGTAAGTAAAAACAAATCAATTTAAAGTTTTGGGACTATCTTTGTAGGAATAAAATAATTAAGCGAAGAAAGTTGGGATTATTAGTTTGAGCTTTGCAGAATTGGTATCTCCTGAATCTTACCTTAAAGCACAGATATAGCCATTTAAAATGCCGATGTTTTTCATGATTATTTATTTTTAATAATGGTGTAAGAATACAAGATACATATTTTTTTTGCTACAATCAAAACGCAAGCCATTAGCGTTCAAAATCTGTTTTTTTCTAACCTAAATGATAATTGGTTTTCTTTTAAAGAAAAGTCATCTCTCATTACGCGCAAGTCCAATCTTATTTATTATTTATTACAATTTTTTAGCGAATTTAGCAAGTTAAGTCTAATATTTTTTGTTTTCAATGTGACGACAATTCAAAGTTGGGTTCGATAAAGATTTAGTCCCATCTAACAATGTGCAGAATAGATCGTTATTTATATAAAAGATATACATACATATATTTAATATTTCGTACTATTTAAAGATACGAAAAACATATTACACTCCCTCGCCCAAGAGGCCCTTAGACTAACTATAATTGGTTTAGGCTTTTGCCTTGCGGGTCGGATGGAATGGATGTTCCATTTCGGACAAATCTGGGGGATTCTGCTCAAAGGCAGCGATCTCCTGCATGCCGCTGTTTGCAATCTCCCATAGCTCCGGGAATTCATCCTTGAAAGTGGTGTACCAACGCGCTACCAAGGGATACTGATTCAGGTCGAAACTGATCGCCTCCAAGCACAGTGTGGCAGAAATAAGCGCAAAATCGGCAATGGTTATGTTATCGCCAGCCGCGTATTTGGTTCCCAATCGCTGCAAATAGGTCTCAAAGACCTCAAGTGCATTCTGGACTTTCTTCAGCGTCATGGGCGTGCGTTCGTAGTCGAAAAAGATGGGCGCCATGCTGTGGGCCGAAATGGGTGCGTAATAAAATCCCATATTGAAGCAAAGCCGCTGGTTGATCAGGGCCCTCAAGTTGACATCCTGCGGATATAGAGACGAGTCCGGCGCATACTTATCGCATAGATATTGCATAATGGCAATGCTTTCCGACAAAAAGAAGCCATCGTCGTCTAGCACAGGAATTTCCTTTTGTGGATTCATCTGAAAAGTTTCGTTATTAGATTAGATTCATCATTTCGCTATAGTCGTTGTTCTCTTACCTTGGCATATTCGTCAGTGCGATGCTCCAATGCACAAAAGTCCACATTGATTAGCTGATATTGGATTTCCAAGGCCTTAAGGGTCATGCGAACGGCCAGGGAGGGCGGCCCATCGGAGACAGCGTACAGTTTCATGGTGTAAATGGGTCTGTTGTGGACAACAAAATAAGCATTAGCTTTGCTATAGACTCTCGTTCGACCGGTTTGCCGATCGTCACTAGCTCAAAAAGTGAAAGCAATTTGTGCCCCTAGTTTTCAGTCGAATTTATCTATTTTTGGTTTCATTTTTTGCTGTAGCTATTTTCAGTGCATGTACGTATTTACATATGTATATGCATATATATGGTGCCGACGAATTTTGTGAATTTGAAATCTATTTAAACCCACATAATATGTGTAGTGCGCTCGCGCAGCTCTCAAGTAATACTGACACGAGCTTTGTCAAGTTCCCAGGCCAGTTTGCAGGTGTTCATTTTAATAACAATTCAAACGAGTTTCGAGAAAAACTAGCTAAGCTTCAAACAAATCCCCTAATATAACCACAATTTAAAAGTTTAGTTGAACGTTTGAAGGAATATGATTATAAAGAACGAAGTAATATTCGGATAATAAACAATATAAATGTGCATATCAAAAGCTACCTTCGTTAGATTTAAATTAAACAAACAAAGATTCTCCCTACTCTAAAATATCAGATTTAATTTCATATTGATATACATACTCAACGGTGCCGTAGCCATCCATTTCATCGGTCACCTCCTCCACGACTTCAATAATTGCATCTGTGTTGTCCACCTCCATGTATTGGTGATCTCCCTCTATGCTCAGCATTTCATCGCCCTGCTCTTGAATCGGCTCATCTTCGTCCTCCTCGATGACAACATCCTCCTCATCGTCATGCTGTTCTAGCTTGGCAGATGCCGCGCTGCTGTTGTGACTGCCACCGGCTGCGTTAGCTCCTGCCACTCGTGGCTTCTTGTGCACAACTATGTCACTGCTGATGTTGGAGACATTTAGACGCTCAATGGCCAAGTCGCCGTACTCCTGCTGAATCTGATCCAGGGACTTGCCGATAAAGTGGAGCGGCCTGAACTTGAGCTTCTTGTTATTCTTCTTGTTAATCTCGTTGAACAAACGTCGCTTGATATCATCCTCGCTGAACGGATGGCTGTGACTGTTGTACACTCGCAGAACACGAATGGAGCCATCCTTCTGGGTGGCTGTCGAGATGCGACTCTTGCAGTTGATCTCTGGATCACGACTCTTAATGCACACCCAATAGTTGCGCGAAATTACACCTCGATTCTTGGCATGGTAGATGTAACCGTCGACGCAGAGTAGTTCGTGACCTTTGGCCGATCGCAGAGTACAGATCTTGGTGAGATCCATGTCCGGCTGTGCCCCTTTAATTGGCTCAACGACGTCTCGCCGCCGTCGTATGTTGGTGATCTCAGGCTGGCGTACCTTCGGAGTTGACGAATATACCCCTCGGGATTGCGGGCTGAGCCCCTGAAGTGCATCGGGTAGTATCTCGATTTTGGCGCTTATGTTGTCGGCGCCATCCTTGAGATACTGCACAATCATGTTCGCCTTGGAATCTGGTTCCATTTTGATAGCTCCATCAATGCTGATAACCTTTTTCATGACAACGCTATTGCCCGACTCTTGTAGTTGCTCAAAGCTATCATGGACGCTATGATCCGGTTCAAAGGTCTCTCCACCCTGACTGGCCGAACCATCGTCGCTCTCGAATTCAACATCTTCGCCAATGTCATCCTTGCCCAGCTTGTGCTGCTGTTCGGGCGATATATCGTGATCTAGCTTTGTCTGCTGCTTAAGGCGACGGGCGACCTCTTTAATGTCTGGCCTGTGCGTATGCTCTCCATTGATTCGGATTACTACCGGTCCGTTCTCGACCGGATCCATGGTGACGCGAACATGGCAAGTGTTGTTTTTGTCCCTCCGATTGATGCAAGTAAAGAACATGTGGCCATTCGATCTGCTCTGGGAATCAAAGTGAAACAGATACCGATTTAGACACAAAACCTTACGACCCTTTGCTGATGGCAGAAAGGTAAACTTGGTCAAGTCAGACACTGTGAGGGGATTGTAGCCCGGCGGCGGAAGATAGTTGGCAATCACATCAAAAGCCGCTGGCCACTTGCTGCTGGCTTCTTGCTTGTGGTCCATAACTAAAGATTCCTCCACCTCGCCTTCATGTATCTCGCCCTCATCACGGATTTCGCCACTGTTGTCCTCCTCCGTACTCACGTAGACATCGTAGTTGTCCTCGCATTCCTCGATTATAATCGACTCACAATCATCGTTGCGCTGGGTAGACGCCAATGTGTTTTCCGGATCAAAATACTCAAGATTGGGACACTCGGCCAGCACGTCAGAGGTCTGCTCATCCTCCACGAGGACGATCTGGTGCTTGGCAAACATGTGCATCAGCTTAACGGCCGAATAGTGTGGGTGTATGTGGGCATCGGACTCGACGGCGTGCAGCCTATGGGCGCCTGCTAGAGTCGCCTCCGTGCAGATTTTGGCCGTGCACTCAATGTCCCGCATGCGGACACATGTCCATCGATAAATGTCGCCCTTGTACGATTTCCCAGCCAGATAGTAAAGGTGACCATCTATGCAGACCATCACTCGGCCATCCCGTCGTCGTAGCATATACACACGGTCCTTGTCCTGGTAAAAAAAAGGTATTTGAGTGTGGAAATTAAATTAAATGCTATTCTAAAAATGGATTTAAGCTAAGTTAATTGTAATTTAGAGGAAAATTCTATTACGATTTTTTTTCGAGCTCATAATCTCAATTCTTTGCTTCTGTTCCTTGCTTTACCATAGCTTTAGTATGACAATTTCTATCTAATTTACTTTAAAATTTTAATGTGCCCAAGCCCTATCTCTAAAACCCTTTTTTAACTGAAATCTCGGCTTTTATAAAGTCTGTTTTTCAATAAGATGTATTCATTATATGTAGTTGTTGTCCCACTAAAATACCCAAAACAGTCATTTTCAGGGGCATAAAAGATCAGTGGACGTTACGATCGTATGTACCTCAAAGTCCAGTTGAAAGGAGGACTCCAAAGCGGCGGTGTCAATACCGCCCAAGATGAACTCCGGCGGGTTCATGCCGGCGTTGGCCCGCTCATACTGGCGCGCCCGCTTTGGCTGCGTTGTGCTGTAGGCGTCGTTCTTCTTCATAACAGCCAGCCGCTTGCGCTGGGACACCTTGTTCACCTCATGGTCACTGCAGCGCGGATGGATGTGAGCCAGGGCGACGTCGACGACGACGTGGCGCGTCTTGTCCATCGGATCTGGCAGCAGCGTACAGATGCGCGACTTGCAGGGGGTGGACTTGTCCTTCCGCCGGTTGCACAGCCACCGGTAGGTGTTGTTCTTGCCAATGCGATCGAAGTGGTACAGATAGTCATCCACGCAGAGCATGTCCACGCCCTTGGCGGAGCGCACCACGGAGACCTTGGAGAGGTCCATGCCGTGCTCCTCGACCGGGGTTTCCATTTTTTGAATTCCTTTGCTTTTTGCCAGAAAAGTGTTTTGTATCGTAAATTAGGCGATTTTTGTGTGTGTTGCCTGGGATTTGTTGGTTGGGATTTTTCGGTGGTATTTCATCAGCTCACTATTCGCGCGCTTTTGTCAAAAGCCGGAATTTTTGCACACTCACTAAATATATGCAGTTATATGCACTAATTGGGGTTTATTTTAAGGTTTTTCGGCTTAATTTTAATTGCACAAGCACATTTTCTATTTGCGACGCGTCGAAAATGCTTTTGTGTGAGAGATGCCAGGGCTGCCGATTATGTGATGGCGTTGGGGGTTGCCACTTGTCAACCTTCGGTTGTCATTTTTTCTATTTTAAAAGTTTTAAAATTAAATGCAATTAATTTGTATTCATTTGTGAAATTCTTATTTTTTAGTTTGGTGCGCTTTTTTCCGTTGGACTCCCAGGATGAGGAGAGCGTGGGCGACCTATTGCTGCAAATCGACAATGTTCTGCAATTTGGCGAGGATGCCGACGTACAAGTACGAGACTTTGATGAACCAGAGGAGGGCGAACGTGATGATTAAAAAATAAAATTATTAATCTTAAGGCATCGCATGTATTGCAGTAAATGTAAATAAAAATAAGAGTAATTAGATGATCAAATTGTAGTGAGCCTCCAGCCCTGGGCTTAGTGCGGCAACCTGTGCGGTGTTGTGCAACACAGTTTTTATAATTTTAAATTCCTATATGTACAGCGTCTACCAAAACATTGACTTTAATACGGACTTAAATGTGAAATTAGCATGCAGGAAGCTGACGGAACCCCCAGTGGAATGTCCGCTAACCAGGAGAGCATTTCGAAGCGCTTGGCGGCACTGAATCTCTGGCAGGAGGAGCAGAAGCGGATGCTGGCAGAGCGACAGAACAATCAGCGCGTCTTGCTCGGCTTAGAGCAACGGGATATGTACAAAATGCTGGGTCTGCTGCACAAGGAGGTGAAGAGCAGGGACACCAGCGTGCTGGAGGGCTCATGGGACGGCGATCCCTCAATTCAGATGCCGCGGCTCGCGGACTACGAGCAGCAGGAGGAAGAGGAAAAGGGTTCTCAGCCTGCCAAGCCCAAGCGTCCTTTCCTGCGTCGCGGTGAGGGTCTAAAGCAGCGCTTTAAAATCAATCCTGATCAGCTACGCCTCGACAATCTGCCCCGTTACAAGTACGCCAATTCTCATCCCCAGTTTCGAGGACCACAGGTGAAGAAGGGCATCCTAAAGAAAGGAGCGCCTCCGGCTGCTGCAACTGCACCTTCTGCTGCTCCTGCCCCTCTTAAGCCACCAGCCAAAGTTGATCTCAACGAGCAGCGATTCCAGCAGGTACTAATCAGCTCGAAGAACGTCTGCAGCTCTACTCCGGATCTTAAGTCTTCCTACGCATCCTCCACTTCTGCCTCCAGCATCTCGCCGAGAGTTCGTTTTGTGGAGCAGAGAAGCAAGGGAGGACAGGCCGACGATGAGGCTTCCTCAGAGGCCAGTCCCCTGACGGGCGTTTGCTGGGCCAAGGTGTTGGATACCCAAAATATAAAGCCCGTACCCCTCGTGCAAAGGCGTTCTGCTCAGATTCGAGTAGAGGACGATAGCAACGTGAGCATCTTCGAGCTTCTGGAGCAGAAGGCCAGCGAGGGCAACATCGACATGAACTCCAGCTGCATACGGACATTCATGGCGCGCAAGGAACACCGCCGGAACTTGGCCGATGACACAGATCAAATTGTGGTCACGCAGCAGGTTAGGCAGATGCGATTGCAGCCTCAAGTGGACCAGGTGCTAATCCATGAGATGGATGAGGAGGATGATGAAGAGGACGGAAACGAGGAGCCAGCCAGTGAGCAGACTCTTACGCCTTCCATGACGCCCATTCAAGTGGGCAAGACGCAAGTACGAGTTCGCTTTTCTGACTCGAATGACACTCACGAGTACTCCGATGCTACCAGCCTGAACGATGGCTCCAACATTCAGCTGTTCGAGCAGTTCAAGTCGGCTCTCTTCCAGGCTTTGGAGCAGAAGAATAAAGCGACGAGTCCCGGCCAGCAGAGAGATGAGCCGCTCACTGAAGAGCTGCAGGAGAAGGCCAATCTCGTTCGCACTCGGCTTGAGGAACTTGAGGCTGAGATAGCAACTTTTAAGGAGCAGAATGCTCAACTAATGCGCTTGAAGCAGCAGCACGAATTGGATAAGGCCAAATGCACCCAGGATCACATGGAGGCCATGGAGCGCGTTCACGACGAAAAGATTCAGGCAGAGATATATCTGCATGACGAGCGCATGAAGATCGAGGAGGAGCGACGCAAATTTGAGCAGCAGATGCGCCTCCAGAAGAGCAACGCCAATACCAAGGAGAAAAAGGAGATTGCCGCCTTGAAGCAGGACGTGGAGGCATTGCAGCTACAGCTGAAACAGAAGGATCAAAACCATGTTTCGGCGCAGGCACGACTTCGTGCTCAGCTGCGGGCCACTGAAAAGGAGCAGCATAGCTACAGGGACGAGATCGAGCTGCTGCGCAGGGAGAACAAGCGGTTGGAGCAGGAGCTGGTCAAGATAGGCCGCGAAAACAACAGCAAGATGCTGCAGGAGATCAATAGAAACATTGCCAGGCTGGCCCCCAAGGTGGTGCGTACGCAAACTAACTTAAAATCTGTTATCCCAAAATAAACATTAGATTTTCATTTCAGTTTCCTTCCACTTCCACCTCCCAACCCCTCGATGAGAACGGACGTCGGACACAGTCTCTTGATGGCACTGCGCCTGGTCGTAAGCCGGCCGGCAAGCAGCGAGAGCAGCCTTCCAATCGTCGCCAGAGCAGCGGTAGTAGCTGTCAAGTAAGGAGTCGCAGCCGTTCTCTTGGCAGATCTAAAAAGAAACCGGAGGCTCTGGAAGAGGACAGTTTCACCTCCTCTAGCAGCTCTGGGGAGGTGGAAGAAGTCAAAGAACCCCCAACACCAGTTCCTGCAGAGGATCCCCCCGCAAATGCCAACTCCACCACAGACTTCAAGCGGGAGATCGTGAACGATGATGGAAGCAGGGACATTTGGTATCCTAATGGCAACCTTAAGAAGATCAGTGCCTGTGGCATGAATATACGCATGCTATACTTCAACAAGGACATCAAGGAGACGGACATCAGGGAGGGCACTGTGAAGTATTACTATGCTGAGACGAACACCTGGCACACCACCTACCTAGATGGCCTGGAAATTTTAGAGTTCCCCAACGGACAGACCGAGCATCGCCGCAAGGATGGCACTATTGAAGTTCATTTTCCCAACAACAGCATCAAGATAGTGGATCCCCGACATACCGAGAAGCTGGAGGAGTGGCGCTATGCGGATGGTACGCACTTGGTGCAGATGCGCAACGGGGACAAGATTCTAAATCTGCCCAATGGCCAGAAGGAGATCCACACGAAACTCAATAAGCGAAGGGAATATCCCGATGGCACAGTTAAGTTGGTATATCCGGATGGCAGCCAGGAGACGCGCTATTCCAATGGACGTGTGCGGTTGAAGGACAAAGATGGCAAGCTCATAATGGACACAGACTATGCCAAGTATTAGAATAAGTATTGTTTTCCTTGTGAATTAAATGTAGTTTTAAGAATTATCCACAACGCTGTTTTATTTTGAACTACGTTTATTTATAACTTGTTCCAGTTGTTACTGATCTGGATTTTCAGCCGCCTGGGCCATGGCCAGTTGGTGATCGAAATTCCTCGGATTTTGATTCAACAGCTTGGAGGCGAACTGCACGATCTGCTCATAGGTGATCCCGGCTTTGGCGCGCAGGCCCCAAAGGAAGAAGATTTTAGGATCATCGTAGGCGCTCATCTGGGAACGCTCCCGCTTCAGGTAATGCTGCTTCACGAAAGTATCCTCAATAAGCTTCCGCAAGTTGGCTCCAAAGTATCCGTGCTCTTCGTCCACTTGGATATTTAGCAGCTCCAGCATGCCGTACAGTTTGGAGTCCTCTATACGATTGCCGCGCAGAAATATGTACATAAGGATAATGTAGAGCAAAGTAATCTGGGGTCGCTGTGCAGCGGTCAGTTCGTGAATGGAGGCCATCGGCGCCTCCGAAGTGCAGATATAACACTTGGAGGCCGAGTCCAGTTGCTTAAATATTATTCCGAATCGATTGGCCAGTAGTTGGGTGACCAGCTGCAGTCGTTTTTTCAGCTCGTTCTTGTCGCCCGCCGCTGTGACCAAGTCCTTCTCCTTGATGGGTATCTGTTCCGCCGAGTGATCAAGAATGTAGTTTAAAATGGCGCGCACTTTGTCGTCCACTTCTGTAATGCTCTGGGTTGTCTCCGTGGGGATCACATTCTGGCTTCTGGCGGCATGAGATCTACTGGCCATTTTATGTTGACTTTATTTGAACTTTCACAACATTAAAGAGTGAAATTATAAAATCTCGAAAACGCGGCTTATATTTTTGTGGCAAAGTTGATGGTAATGTGACCAGGTTTGAGAGTCATCCAGCTGAGAATCATAACAAGCTGAGCTGCCAGATAAGATCAATAGCTCGATTTCATGTAATCGATAAAATCGGTAGTACAATACCTCTTTTTGGCGCCCTGCTTGGTTTTTGAACGCATTCAATTTGCCAGGCATTGTGCTTTTGTCATTTTCGCCATCCTTTGCCACTTGATTGCCTTTCTATGGCGATTCAAGTACAAAATGGGCACTCAATGTGCTCCTTACAGCGCTCAAACTGGGCCAAGTGCGGCTGAAGTGGCTGTTGCATTGGGTTGATATTGATTGTCTTCGTTATGCTAGCAGCGACCTTTCGTTATTTCCCAATCACATATTAATTCCACTCTCAGTTTAGTGTCGGCCGTTTGACTAAATTAAATGCCTTCCAGAGCCAAAGAGTCCCGAGGTGATGTGTTTTTAATTAAAATGGCAAAAGTGCGGCGACGTCGAGCAGCAGGAAGCAAACAACTTTCAAAACTAAATGCGAATGACATGCACGGTCAACATTCCCCAGCGAGACTCAAAATAAACAGCGTCCGAGAGTCAAACAAAACGAAATGGAAATGCATTTTGTGCAGACACACGCAGGAGTGCACTTCCAGTTGCAGACTCAGACGGAGTAGGCGACGCACACGAGAATTGCATGGCCAAACATATTTCATTGCCTTGAAATGTGTGTTTTAGGTGGTGGTTGCGGTGAAAACGAGTTACCTGCGTAAGCTGGCTGAAAAAAAGTGAAGTGCTCTATCCATAAGTGATAAATGCTCAGGCGGAAGGCAGCAGACAAAAGTTGACTGGCCAGGCGGCAAGCTTTAATTGATTTGCCATTGTTCCGGCTCTAGACAAAAGCCGAGCTCGAGCCAAATCTCAGAGGTCAGGAATTTATGAGAGCCTTTTGTTCGGCTGCGAAATGGATATCCGCCGATTTGTGCAAATGTTATGCTCAACCAGTGGCTCTAAACATAGTTATACAAATTCTGAATTTAGGAAGCTATAGAAAAACTATGTCTATAATTTATTATATATTATATTATTTAAATATTATTCTAAGATTCTCTGTATTTCAGGTTGTATTTGAAATGCCTTGAAGATCGTAGAAACTGCTAGCGAGTGAGTCAATAAAACGCATTGTCAACTCTTCGACTTTGACTTTCTACCCACAAACAGTTTTGCTTTCAAAATAAATGAAATGCTCAATGTAACGTGGAGTTTGTCAACTCCACTGCCAGTCTCTCCGTTTCATCTGTTTTTATGGCCGGCTAATTGTAGTCGGCTGACTCGAAGAAATGTCTTTTATATAAATAGTAAATGTTTGCTGAAAAGAAAGTCAAGGTCTTTGCCGAGCTTCATGAGCATCGAACTTGCTTTTCAGCTTTTTGGCGTTTCGTGGCAATAAAAAATTAGCAAATGACATGAGCATGCCATTTAGAATTTTCATGATAAACAAAAACCCATGACCAATCAATAGAGTAACGACAACGGGTTTTTTGTGCTCACCATTGGTGGCAAAAACTATTAATAAATTAATAACAGAATCTCATGAAAAGACGGCAACAAAAAAGAAAGCTCAAAAAGGAATGCGGAGAGACCTGATGCTCTGCATTATGGGGGTTTATTGGCTATTAAATGGTTTATAAAAAATATTTAAAGTTGTCTTTTATAGACACAAAAAATGTCTAGATATCTTAATAAAATATTAATTGTAAAAAAAGTAGGAAATACAAAGTTTCGATATTAAAAGCACAAACTCCAAAACAATCGTGACATAAATAATTCTAAGACTTTGATTATAATTATTTCCTAACAATAGATATATAAAAATATTCTACCACGTTTATCATCTTCATTACTGTCTTATATTTAAATCAAATTATTCCCATTTAATATATTCCAAAGTTCTCCCCTGACACTTTTGATTTATTTCCATGCTAATTTTTTGTGTTACAACCTCTTTTGGTGAGCTGATAACCCCGATTCCGCTTGTGCTGGAACGGAATCAAGAATCTAGCCACAATAGCCGGCTATTGTTGACTCAGTCTGGTTGCGTGCTGTTTCCCAAAAGTGGACTGCCTTCAGCGGAGTGGTTTGGCATTCTTGTTCAGCGGCAGCTCGTGGCTGATCTGGCTCGGGACCGGCACTTCGATTAGATTATGATTTGCGCCCCTCGCTTTAAACGACCAGTTTTCAGCTAAATGTCAATGGGTTCCACAATTAAAAAGTTATCTGTGTGTTTGTGTGTAACGTTCAGTTCTAAAACAAAAGGCTCAAGCGACAAACTTGCTAGGCAGAGGTCGTCGGCTGCCTAATTAAGAGGTCAATTTATACACCCAGGCCATGGCCTAAAATAGAGATGTGCGATATTTTTTTCTGTGGCCTCTCGACCTTTTACACTTAATAAATTTCGTTGTTAACTAGAAGGCAGCAGTCAGTCCGCCAGATAATCAAATTAAACGCTTATCAGTCAGTTGGCTAAAACGGCTGCAACAATCGTCGCAATTAAAGGCAGACAAATGGGGAACTCCACTTGGGGGCCAAGTTCACTCGTGCATTACGAATCGCGCATACGCACCGTGTGACGACATCAACAACTGCAGGGGGAGTCCAACAAATGCTCCTCATTCGTATAAAAATAATTGATGTCTAAGCGGATCTGAAGCGAATGCTTATTCGTAGTGGGAAAATACAACTTATGATTGCTCAATGAGGTTGCTTTCATGCATTTTAATTCAGTAATCCAGTTGCCTAAAAAATATATAAAATTGAGAAATAACTAGAAGGGAAGATGAGGCAAAGCTTGTGTATATATTTATTTGGCGATCACAAATATATATAATTTACACAGCAAAGTTATACAAATATAAAATTAGCTAAATTAAGCTTTGATTTGTAAGTTGTTTGTTGAAATTTGATGATCCAAAAAGCAGTTGGAAATTCTTTTAAAAATCATCCCACAAACTTTACCAGATAAACATTAAGTTATTAGGGTACGCCTTCAGGAGATATGCATTTGAAAACATTTCCAAAAAGCCTTTTGATCCTTTTGGAACTACAGGATTCCTCCCTGGCGATCACATTAATTAACATAATTTATTTAGCTGACCAACATCCGTTTTTATTTGAATAATATATTCGCAGCTAAAGATTTTTGAAGGTCACTGTTTATTTATTTCCATGCATCTTTCTGGGTCTTCAACTTGATCTTCGCCTTCGTGTGATTTTATTACTCTCGAGATCCACAATCTCTCGTTTGACTGGCTGGCCATTCTAAATGGTTTATTAATTTTTATGGCCCGCGATTCGATGACTTTGAAGTGGGCCAGCATAAGTCCAGCAAGCCCACATCACCTTAACGTTTGTACAAGCATTAAATATTTATTAATTATTTCATAAATAGCCCTGCCGTTTTGTAAACAATTAAGCGTAAACCCAATGTCTGCCTCTTAAGCCATAAATCCGGACAACAAGTTGGTCAAAACAAATGGCGTTTCGGCTGACGCTTGACTGAAATGCCCATCTAATGACTCACTTGAGGCACTCGAAAATGTTCCACGAAATTCTCCACGCCAAGTAAATGCCAAATAGTTATACAGTATCCGGTGTGCCGACTTTAGGCTAATAAAATGTCAATTAGGGATTTCTCGATTCACTCTCTTTCGGTGACGTCCGCCGGCTGCCTTGAGAAGGTCGCCGATCAACAGCTTTTTAGCAACCGTATCACACGAGGCGAAATGTGAATCACATATTCGCGAATTTTGTATGCAGCCAGCGAGGTTGTCACAACAGCCTTGAGCCACCGAGCACCGAACACTTTGCATGGGAGAGTGCCAAAAAACCAACAATAAACCATAAATTGTTGCATAAATCTCTGACGGCTTCCTGTGTGAAAAACTTTCACATGCCATTCGCCAGAAGGCATCAAGTTTATTATAATTATTATTGAGCCTGGTGTCATGTTATACATGCATCAATTTAATGGTTTTTGACTCGCCAAAAAGCAGAGTCTTTGCCCAACTCGTGAGAAGATCTTCACTCCGAAGTCATGGTCATGGTCAGGCTGGGCTGGGACTGATTGACTGTCCAGGAGTGTCAACGACACGGATTAAATATTAAAAGTATTTTTAGATATTTAAATATGTATTTTGCATTTTAAAGCTGATGTAGATTTGTTTATTTAATGACCTATTATCAATATATTTTCTTATTTATTCTATTACATTTTTTCGTTGTCAGCGACCTGGATTTAATTCTGAAAGTATTTTAAATAAATTAAATGTGGTTTCTTGAGGCTTAAAGTTACTTATTTTTTCAGTTACGCAAATATTTTTATTATTATTCTATTTCAATATTCATTGTCAATCACCTGCATTATATACTAAAAGTATTTGTAATAAATTAAATATCTTTATTAAGACTTACAGATATTTTACATAAATTATTAAATAACATTATTTATTCAGTTAAACATATGTTATTTCTTAATGTTCTTATTTGCTGTTTAAATTAAATGAATTAATTAGTAAAAGTTTAAGCGGTCAATATATAATTCTCCCATAGATATAAACACAAAATTTGATTGTAGATTTTTCAAAAAAGAGGTTAATGAACAATTTTTCAATACATTTAAACACAAAATATGATTGTAGATTTTCTAAAAAAACATTTTTTTGAATATTACCCGCACTTTAAGATATTTAAAAATATAAAAGCTATTTATAAAGACAAGAAAAAGTTCTACATAAAAATGAAACCATAGAATCGGTAGCTTCATAAAGATATTGGCTACATAAATAATAAATATGATTTGAAAGCGCATAAATGTGCTCATAAATAGGATAGTTAAGCTACTTATTTCGTTCTTAATTTCAATTTATGATTTTTAAACAAAGGCTATGAATTTCTCGTGAATCTCTTGTTGAGATCTACCGAAAGGTAACAATAAATAAATTCAGTGTCGCAAAGAATTCCCAGGGCAGGGCCTTGAGTCACTCATCGGAAGCCCCTATATATGTAGGATTATTCAAAGAAATGCTTTTAAAGCCAAGTTAAGTCCCGGCAGGGAGGATTATGCTTGCATATGATGTCATGTCTTCGAAATGTATTTTTTCGGTTATTTTTTTGAGCCTGAGCTTGGCTTGGCTGTGCTTTCGGCCTGTGTTTATCTGGCATCTGGCTATCGGTTCAGCCGGCGCAGCGGCCTGTTTGAACGCATTTCATTATAGTGTGCATATAGCATATATATAGTATATCTGTATATATGTTTATGTTTATGTGCAGGCCCCGGGAATATTATATGGTGCTGTGTAGTTGTCTGAGCGGTGTCTGCATTCACAACCGGTGTGGCTGTCTCGGCACCGGCTTGCCTTTTGTTTGTTTTATGTGCACGAGCCATATATACATACTCGTCTCGGGCTCGGAGTGCCTGCATTTAAATGCATTTCGAGTATATATTACATTTGCTTTACTTTTACTTTCATGTGCAACTGGTTGGTGGTAGGAAGTGAGGTGCCAGCGCCGCCTTGTTGTTTCTCTCAGTGTGCGGCGCGCAATGAAAACGGTTTGTAAAGTGATTGTCAATCATTTTTGGTGGCATGTCGCCAAACCGCTTTGACAATAAACAGCAGTAAGCGCAGCAGCAAGCCCAGCAACAACTTTGGCCGCAACGGCAGCTGCTACACATTTTTTTTTGGGTTTTGGCCATTTGTGTGTACTTGTGTGTTTGCTCAATTAAGTGGTATTTATGCTTGTATATTGTGAAAGATATTAATTGTTATTTCTCAAAGTCGCTTAAAGTTATAATTATACCTTAGCTTAGGAGAACTTCTAGTGGGACTTTCGGCTAAACAGATTTAAACTCATTTTAAGGAGCAAATATCACTCAACCTAATTTCGATTAATGACTAAGCCGCACACTTTTCAGATAAATAACGCTTAGTGGCTACCAAACACCACTCAAGCCTGGCTTATTTATCGCCCTACCTGCTTTGATTTATTTGACTTTAATCACCCAATAATAAACAATCAAATTAAGAGCGAAACAAACAAAGAGACCGGGAAAGAAACCAAAAATATTGACGTAATATTTGGCGTCGGTGCAGAGCAAATTGGTTAAATGCTTTTTTAGGTTGAACAAATAAGGAAAACTAAGCCAATTTAAGACGCACCGACTTTGTTTCGGTGTCTTTTGAAACAGACCCGAATCGAGATTAACTCTAGTAAGAGATCTCTGCTGGTTTCATGGCCTCTGTTTGGCCAACTCTCCTTTGAGTTTATCATGAAATTTTCATGTGTAACGCGAATGAAGACATTACAATCCACAGAAAATAAGAAAAACTTGGCCTCTTCCCATGTACATACATATGTAACCATGCGATGGCATCCGAAAAATTCATTTTTCGCGTTTTTATATAATGTGGAAATGGCTCTTTGCTTTGATTCGGCATTTTCGCTAATTTCAAATTTTATTTCGAGTTTCTATGTAGATTGCACTCTTAATTAAGGCAATTATTATTGAACAACTTTCGCTGCTCTTCGTCTCCGAT
Organism: Drosophila mayri; assembly: GCA_008042485.1. Taxonomy (NCBI): domain Eukaryota; kingdom Metazoa; phylum Arthropoda; class Insecta; order Diptera; family Drosophilidae; genus Drosophila; species Drosophila mayri. The sequence goes on from VNJN01008580.1 coordinate 77,877, forward strand.
CCAGTTGCATGCGAGTGGCCAAAACAAATCACACAGGTATCAGGTTTACCTGGTCCAATGACGGAGTGGAGTGAGGAAGTGGGTGCTTATGTCTACGGCTGTTTGAGATAGCAAATGGGTTTATTTGTATCTTTGGTTGAAGATGCCCTGAAAGTGGGTAAATTTTTTATAATTATAATTATGTTTGTAAAGAAAAATAGGTATTTTCGTGGGAAAGTATTTTATTGAAAATATTTAAACAATTATTTAACAAAAGTATGATTTATTATTTAAAGTTACATAGAAATAGGGGAAATAATTATCAGTATAATTATCAAAAAAACACAATAAAGACAATACAATACCTTGCTCTAAAAAAACAGATCCATAAACTCGTTTACATTTGCTTTTATTAAAAGGGACTTTAAATATACGAAATCAGCCTTCTTTATTCCTTTCCTTAATCCAAAAAAACAATTACGATCTACAAAGAAACTCTTTAAAATTGGCTTTTATTAGAAGGGACTTTAAATATACGAAATCAGCCTTCTTTATTCCTTTCCTTAGTCCAAAAAAAAACAATTACGATCTACAAAGAAACTCTTTTAAATTTGCTTTTATTAGAAGGGACTTTTAATATACGAAATCGGCCTTTTTTATTAATTTCCTTAATCCAAAAAAACAACTACGATCTATAAACTCTTTAAAATTTGCTTTTATTAGAAGGGACTTTTAATATACGAAATCAGCCCTGTTTATTTCTTAGCAAAAGCCTAACTGTGGCTCCATTCAAAAACTGCAATCATAAACTAAAGTTGCATTATTATTATTTTTATCTCTGCTTATTGTTTGTTTTGTATTTTATTCTTTGGCAGTAGCAGGCGCTCAATGACAGTGCGATAAGCCGAGGAAAAAGGCACACAAAAAACCCAGAAAGACAATGCAACTTTGGCAGTGTTTAAGCAACATTTCTGCATTATTCTTTCATGGTTGCATTTTAATGCGAATATCCATATGCAACCGCAGAGTAACAAAGAAACGAATCTCCATGCACATTTGATACCTTTTGACGTCTGCGAGTCGCGTTGAGTTGGATTTGATTTTATATGATTTTCGGATCACTGCGAGTTCTTTGAGCGCCACACACAACACACAACACACAACACACACTTCCTCCGACTGACAGTTGGCCAACTCATGGCATTGATGTGTGCTGACGGTTTCTGGGCGCGTCTTCGAGCCAAACCATTGAATTGATATTTGCATAGATGGCATTTGATGGGTGATCGGTGGAATTATTATTTCGGGGAGCAGCTCAGCAGATAAGGCCTGGTGCGAAGGCTTTGGCTTGGTCATGTGGGTTCACCGATGGAATTTTGGGATTTGCTGTGTTTTTTGTTAATTTTATCGAGGGCTTTGATTGATTATCTCTGGATGATTTATCAAGTGGAAACTATGGCCTTATTTGGTGCTAGCTGCTTTTGAGGTAAATAAGAATCAAATGAGAATTCTGGATGATTAAATAAAGGTGTTATTAGTTATGCATTTATTATTATACATTTTCAGAAACTTGTGGGGTCTTGAGTGTTACTATTTTTCCCTGTTATATCTTTCTTAGACTCCTTCTCATTCGAAGATTACTTTTCGGCTGCTGGAGAGATCTTTTGTTAGGGTCAACACTCCTTTCAGGCATCTGCCAACTTTAATGGCTATTTGAAATCTTTCTAAAATTCAGCTGTCATTATAACGGTCACAAACTAAGAAGGGGTAAAGCCTTTAAGCCTCCTAAAGCAACCCTGGCACCCAACTAGTAATCCCATTCGACCTTTGTGATCTTTCAGCAAGAATCGAAAGAAGAAAGAAACCGAAACGAAACCAAAATCCAATCCAAAACCGAACGTAGGCGCAATCGGAACAATGAGTGCCAACTTGGGCTTGGGTTTTTCTTTTCTCAATGGGATTGAGTTTGTTCCCCTGCCAATTGGACAGTTCAAATAGTTTGCTGAGTTCACTTGTCAAGGAATTGACAATTGCAGCTGCCTTGCCTTGCCTTGCCTTGCCGAAACTATGGTAAACGTAAAAAACAAGAAGTGGAGTCTTGTGTATGCATCATGGTCGTCTCTGTTTCAGATCCGACGACTTCTGGAGGAGACCGCACGGAAACCCACACCTACGTGTAGCCTAGACACACCTGAGTGTGGGTGAGAGCGAGCGTTCAACTGGGTATTATGTCAAGCTCTTGGCTCGGCTCTCTCACCTGTTGCACGCTCAGCTGACGCTGCTGGGAGTAGAGGAAACTCCCCTGGAAACCAGTTACCTTACTTGTGCCCGTGTGGTGAGTTTGCCTCCAGCGGAGATCCGTGCCGCCGGAGAGATCAGTTCGTGGTCGTGCCTGAGACGGAGCGGTTGCCCGTGTGCCGCATTGAAAGTAACCGAAGTATCCGCATAACGTGGCCAGATAAGAAGATATAACCTTTTTCTTGCCGGGTTGGTGCTAATCTCCGTTTAACGAGTGCTTGTGTGTGCGTCCCTGTGTGTTTTTTGATTTATGCAAATCTCCAGCTTTCTTATTGAACAAACACAAGATGTGGAAGTGAAATACTCGGCGATCGACAAGAAAAGAGAACCACAGCCGAAAACATTCCATTGAAAATACCAAAAACGAGTTTTCTTTCGCCGTCTCCTCTCTCTCCTATTCTCTGCAGTCTTCAGTGTTATTTGCTTTCTGCCATTTGCCATTTCTACATAAAAGGAGTGAGAGTGAAATGTGAAATGTCAGTGCAAATAGCCACTGACTTTTACAATGACGTCACTAGCCTGAATATACCATTCGAATGTGAATAATAGAAATATAAAAGAATTAATTGCGGCAGGCCTTTGGCCGTCTGTCTAATTGCCTTCGAGCTAACTTGGCCAAAAAGGCTGCGGTGCGCATTCTGCGGTCTGCAGCCGTTTCCAGTTGCTGCTGCCGTTGGAACCGGTTCAAATATTTTCGCTATTGCAATTTGGGTCTAAGGTTTTTGCTGGCACCATTGCATTATGGCGCATTGCATGAGCATCGACTGCCTGGCAAACACACTGCACCGCGGTGCCCATAGTACACATAGATCTCTTTTCCAGAGCCCCTCGATCCGCAGTGGCCTTTGTTTTTGGGCCGTTGCTGGTTTATTTGCCTAGTTTCTGGCCTGAATGGTGAGAAGTAAACTCCCAAAAACTAAATATATTTATGAGCTGCTCTCGGCCTGGGCTTCAGTGGGTTGTGGGTTCAAATTAAATATGCTAAATAGGATTTTCATATCGTAAATCGCATCAACAGGGATTTTGGAAAGTCTAGAGCGTAAGGCTCAGAGGCCCGAAAACAAAAGACTCAGGCAACGAACTTGCGCAAGAGCTTGCGCGGGAGTTTGAAATTTTGAAACAAAAGTGATTTATATTTTTGTCCATGAGAAGTATATAAATATTAGTTAAAATAAAATCAAACAAATAACAAGTGTAGGTATTAAACAATCAGTAGATTTAAATAAAATTAATGGGGTTTTTCTGAGTCTATTTCCCTATAACTCACTTTGAACTGGAAAACTACATATATTCTCTGTACATGTTATAGATTTTATGAGCTTAAAAATTATGTTTAGAGATAAATCACAAAAACCTTCCCCTAGTTCTGAGGCTCAACACAGCCACAACTTTCCACCTTTTGAGCCAACAAATCACTGAACAAATCGGTTGGCAAAATACAGGCACTTGACACTTGAGAGATCATTATTCAACCGACTTTCAACGGAAATGACAGCATTTGGGGTTACCAAACCGAACCAATGACAAGTCACAGAAACCGCTGTGCCAAACAAATGTCGTGTGAACTTAGCTAACCGCAAAGGAAAGCCGAAAAGAGAAAACTTACCAACAACCAGCCGAGTGAACAAAAGTCAATAATGAGCTGAAGATTCGAACGTATTTGTAATTAATTTAATTCCGCATTTACAGAAGATTACTTAAAGTTAACAACCATAACAAGTGCAAACGTGTGAGAAAAAGCTTAAATCAAAGCAGGAGAAAAACAAAAAAAAAAAATTGAAAGAGAAAAAGTAGCCAAAATGCAGACGTGTAGAAGGAGAAAAGCCGGAGGCCATTCAGCCTCCGCGATCCCGTGGAGGAGCCTCTGCCTGGCCACTCTCTGCGGACTGCTGCTGCTCGGCATTCAAATTGAGCAAGCGGCGTCCGCGCCCGCAGGCGAGGATTCGGCGGCAGCCACAACAACAGGGCCAGTGCTGGATGCCACAACAGATGCACCAACCACATCAGCCTCATCCACAACAATTGCCGTAGAACAAAGCAGCACCAACAGCAGCAGCAGCAGCACTGAGGCAGCGGATGGTTCAACGACTTCCACAACGACGACAACAACAACAACAACTGAGGCGGCCAACACATCGAATCCGTCCGAAACCGAAGCTGGTAAGTCTGAAAAGCCCAAAAGCCATGAAAATTATAGATGCCGGCTAAACGCGACGACGCTCCACTAGACGAGAGCCATCTCCTCCCAAGCTCTCGCCAGACACTTTAATCTCACCTCAGCCGCAATCAAATCTCGGCCTGTGGACCGGGCTCTGACTTGGGCTCGGGCTCTCGGGTCTGGCTCAGAGCCACCAATTAACGCCGCGCCGGTGCGTGACTTCTGGGCCGCCCTTTTTAGCCATTCCTCTCGATTTGTAAGCCATTTCTCCATAATTATTTTCCGATTCGGTTAAATGGAGCGCACAAAAGAAATGTTCGTTTTGGATTAATGACTGGAAGATTATTTGGTGAGATGGATATTTGTATATGAGTTGTTTCCTGTTGAATTACTTAGTTAATTGGGCGGTATATCAAAGTGAAAATCTGTTAAGAGTTCCCTCTAGGCTAGAAGAAATTAAGGAAAAGCCTCCTTAGGGAAAAGAATAATATCTTAAGTTTCTTAGAAGAATTTGAAGACTAAAAAATTACCAGATAACTGATTGCTAAAAATTGAAGCAGTGAAGCACTTTCTATTCTTGAACTAAGGTTTTCTTTCTGGATATAATTTTATAAAATGGGGTTTTATTTAATTATTCATCGAAGAAAAACATTTTCAAAGTCATTTTCTGTCAGTCTGAAAATGTGGCCCACTACAGAGAAATTAATCTTGTAATTACTTAGAACATTTTTACATGCAGCTGATCATCTGGCAATAAACAATGAACTTTCCTGCACGTGCTATATCTTTTTAATGAGCATCTGCAGTGCACAAGTGAAAGGCTTCTTTGTTCGGCGTTTTGTCAAAGCCAATCGAGTTTTATTCAAGAAAAATTAGGCTGCCAGCTTGATGACCGAGTTCTTGGCTGTAACAGTTTTATGATTAACCTGAGTCTTTAATGTTTTGCCTTTAATGTCAGCTGCACATCAAACGCTTCACACTGCAGACTGCCTCGTAAAACTTCAATTTGTCTTGTTACCCTTTCGTCTTGTTGGTTCAATGATGACTCGATAAAATGGAGCCTAGCAGGGGCCACACACAGTCCAGATCGATAGTTCGTTACAAAATTTGTTAAAAGGAATTTCTATTGTAATAAAGGGGACTGGCTGCTGCTATAAATGCCATGGGAGGAAGTTAATGAGATCTAACAACAAGTATTCAGCCAGTGGTCCTAGCTAAGCCCTCAAAAATTACTCAATTTAAATGCAAGGCAGCCGCAGTCATGACTCATGCCCTTAACCTACGTATCCGAAAACCATTTTGTGTGAGCCTCGCGTAATTTTGGGAGTTGGCATTTCGACGCCAACGTGGAATGTCTTTTACGAAAAGATGTACCTAGAAAATTAGCAAGAAATAATAAATAGCAATTAGTCATTGGACAGATTTGACAGATGAAACACCCACAACCGAAGTTACGCGAAGACACCACACCTGATGCCGGATTACCAATAAATAAATGGGAATCTCGTGAGCGCAGCGGTTAATTAATTAGGCGGCGAGTGGGCAGCAAGGCGACTTGTTTTCCTTTTTTTTTTTTTTGATTATGTAATTAAAACAAATACATATATTTACAAATCAATAATTGAGCAAGACTTTAGACAGTTGACAAACGGGTTTAGGCGACTGAAACGAGTCTTTAGGCTGTAAACCGTCAGCGAATTGACAAATACAGAAACCACACTGGGCTACAAATACTTTCCACGTGAACTTTGCTATATATTACGACTTTTTAATTGGCTTTCCCTAATGACTTTTTCCAATCAAAATTCAATATCACTTAAAGCTCAATGCTTGGGGGAATCTCCCGGTTTTATCAACCTTTTTTCACCGCATGACAGCCAACTTGTTTTTGTGGAAAACCCACGGCCAAAAGTAAAACTCAGAGGCCAGCTAAATTCAACAGACTAACACTAATGAGTTGGAAAATTGCACACCGCTGCAGCTGGCTGTTGTTGTACTTGAAAGTCGAGTACGTAAATCATTTATGTTAATTTTCCATTTTGTCGGCCCCAAACAAGTGCTAAATTATGGCCTTGATATGACGCGGTTAGCAAAAAAAAATATATAATATATATATAAATCCTATTGAGCAATTTTCAATGCGTTGGCATTGCAAGTCAGGGACTCACTGCACTAAATGGTTTGCCAAAAAATAAATAAATATATATACTTGCACGAGGTCTCTTGCACAATTGGCACGCATCACGAAATCTATAAAATTCAATAACGTAAATAACCCGAGTCCCAAGTAACGACCTCAATTAACAGCCAACTTATCTCTCGACTCGCTTTCTTCAAGGGAAAACCTGCAGCAGCGTTAAAGTGGTTGAAAAAATAATAACATATAAAAATGTTGAATGAAAAATGGAAAAAGACAGAGTGACCTGCTATTATGCGGACTTGTTGATTGTTTATTATTTTTACAAATCATAGCAAAGTGAAATTTACATATTTCTGGCACGATTGTCGTGAGTTTTTTCTTCTTTCGTTCAGTATATCATCTCAACTGTGAGAAGCTGTTGGTTTTTCGAATGTTAACATTCATGCGAAAATAAAAAAACATAAAGTATTGCTGAATGGAATATAAGCGAGAGAGTCTGTGTCAGAGGTGCAACATCAAGTTCGTTGCCTAAGTCTTTTGTTTGCCTCTCCCATGTGATCACCCTTACCCTTACCTTTGGCCCTCACATTTTCTGGTTTCTTGTTTATTTACCCGTTTGATGTTTTTAGCTTTTATTTTTTCATTTATTTATTTATTTTTTTCGCCGGCGCAAACACAAGAAATTCTGCAGAAAAAGGCAAACGTCAGACAAGACTTTTGTTTTCGCCATATTTTCAAGGATACAGATTTCAACCGAGATGGTGAGAAATGCAGGGATACTACAAAAGTTTTTATATGCACATACATATGTTATTTCTGCAGAGGGTGTGGCAATTCGGTGCGTGATTTCTGACCCGAACCGCTGGACCTCGAAGCGAAAGGGGTTCATGCTCGATTAGCTGGCGAATTTCAGGCGACCGCTATAATGAACCGATAAGTAAAAGTAGCTTAAAAAGGCTTTTCAACCGGCTAGCTAGCTGGTTCGTTCGCAAAAGGAAAAAATAAAAGACGTTAAGTGTTATGTGTGGAGTGACAAACACAACAATGGCAGCAACAACGCGAAGCGATTGTTAATTGTTGGCCGTTAGCCGGTGGGCTGTTTTTTGTTGCTGTCACCGGCTGTTATTATTATTATTACTATTTGTGTGGCTTTGTACATTGACACCCAGCACACAGCATCCAGAGAAGCGTGAAAGTGCAGACAGGGACAATTAACATTTTGGCCATAAATACGGCTTATTGGATGTTCCGAACTTTGGCAGTGTCGAAAAAAGCAAACGCACACATCGCTTATGGGCTCTGAACTCTGAGTGGGTTTTCCATGCCAGATTTGTGGGCTTTCTCCGCCTCGAAATCTCCCATCGGGCGGAGAGGCAGGGAGAACCAAACGGGTTAGGCAAGTGAAAACCCGGCCTAAGCCTGAGCTCAATCCGATTTATGTCAGGGGCGCAAATCAAAATACATAAATGCAGCCTAATTTTAACTTGTTTGAAATATGCATTGAGCAATGGCATCAATTCCACTTAGAGTATCATGCAATTCCTGCCCCAATCTACCGCCGGTCTAGACCTGCGTCGGCCGTCTTGAATTTGTACAATTAGATAATTTTTTTTCGCGAGCGAGTATGTTTTTCTCACCGCCTTGCATTCGGAAAAAATGTAGCACAGAAAGGCAATGTGCGGCTAATTAATGCATTTTAATTGCAAATACTTAGCAGACAGTGTGTGTGTGCTGTGGCAATTATTTGTGCCATTGAACGGTGCCGAGAGCCGCAGAGAGAAAGAGAACGTGGACAGGAAGTCCCAGCTTAGAGCGGGAGCAGCCACTGAAAGAATGGAAATTAATTTAATGATAAGCTATGAATAACTTCTACTGTTAGGTGTGCTAAAACATTAACTAAAAGGGGGCATTACTGGTGGTTATGTAATGGGAAACCTGATGATGCAGCCAATTGAAGTCACAACTTCTCATAACTTTAATATCATTTTAAATCTATTTTTAATATTATTTTTATAATTTCACCCTCCCAAATCACTTGAATTGTAACATATTATTATCAGTTTGTTTTCTGATCAAGTGACTTCTTAATTAAATGTTTTTCTGTTGGCTCAAAGCTAACACTCTCTTAGCCTCTGATATAATATATATCCATGTCCATTGTCTGTTTTGCTGGCTTGTGCCATTCAATTGACCTTCAATTTCCAACGCACTTAGCCACAAGTTACAAGTTGGCTAGTCAGCAGTGCACAATACGTTCGCTCACTTGGCCAGCTCCTATTCCAAGTCCAATTCCGAATCTGAATCCAAACTCCACTTCCAATTCGATTTCATGGCCGGCCAAGCAACTCGCATTCACCTGGCAAAGTGGCAAAGTGGCAAAGCGGCAAAGAGGCAAAGAGTGTGTGTTATGCTGGTGTCATTCCATTGAGATCGGATACAAGTACAGAGATACAGATAGAGATACAGATACAAGTATAGCAAGTAGACCTGGCTAAGTGGCGTTTGTGTTTAGTCATAAGTTGTGTTGTTAATAATACTTCTTTCTGCCAGAGGTCTTTGTCTTGGGCTCCTTCAGCTCGAACTCCAAAATGGACAATGACACGCGCTCTTGGCAGCAGTTGAAACGTGTTTTGTTTCGGCATTAGATGCCACCTCCTCATCCTTCTCCCCTTTTGCAGGCGGGTCAAACAGCATTTTTGTTGTTGCTGCCGCTGAACGTTGGGATGCACATGAACTTTCGGGTTGAAAAAGGTCAAATACTGGCTATGGTTGGGAAATAATTTTGCTTTATTACCAAAGACAGACTCAAGCACTGTCTTCCCCTCTTAAATATATTGTTGTTTCTGTTGTTTTTATGGCGCTGAGGAATTTAACCCTATCAGAGATTACTTACCTGACAGACTGACTTCTTATTTCGGGTACTCTCCCCCTTTCTCTCTTTTGTGTCATTAGCCAGCGCGATATAAAGGCCGATAAGAAAAGGCCAAGAACCATTTGGGTTGGCGGCCAACTCGGCTAACTGACATTGAGATGAGTTTACGATAAAGCCGTGTCCATTTCCCCCCTGTGATTACATCGCAATGGAACCGCCCCGAAACAAATCAGGAAATAAATCATTCTTAAAATGATCACTTTGAGGCCATTCCGTCAAAAAAATATATGAATGGAAGGTATGATCTTTCATTTCAATTCAACGGCGGCAACATTGAAATTTAACACTTCGTTTCACACAAATTTCCATATTCGCCTTTTGTGGATTATCATCTTGTTGGTGCTGACAAAGGCCGCGCAATTTCATTAGCGTCGGCCAAATTTCTAAAATAAATACAATAGGAAAACCTGCGAGGTCTGGCTTTAATTAAAACAAAAATATAATCAAAATTAACACCCAGGCAGACTCGAATGCAGGCATCATCGCCATCGTAAATTGCGTAATCAATTCGAATTTGTTTATAATTCGAATCCAAAACCGGACCACAGGCAACAGCAGCTGCACATAATACGCCGAATATTCGAGTGTATTCATTTCGGATTCATGACACACTCTGAGGCATGACCGTTACATTGCCCAAACCCCAAAATGGAAAGCCCTTTGGGGTCCCCTTCCCTGACCCAACTCTATTCCCCGTTTTATATTGTTTGTTGACACTTTTTGCGCATTACAAAACTCGGCCAATTGAGAGGCACGGCTGGCGGGGATCAGAGGCGTGGGCATGGACTGGTCATTAGGCGGTGTGCACTTTGGAGCTCCGCTTCCGGTTGGCTGCGTTGCCACCACACCACGGCACAAAAGTATAGACACGGAAATCGAAGAAGAGAATATTAAAGCGGGAGGAATAGAATAATTGCTGGCGGGGGGGAGCAGTGTTTATGGGTCAAGTGTAAAGTGGCCTCAATGGGGGCTACAATTCTCAAGAACGAGGTGGTTAAAGAAGAAATTTAATCCATTATGGGTTCTTACCATGGTAATTACTTTGAATTTTAACTGATAAAATAATAACAATTCAAAAGGCAAAGATTACAGACTCATATTAAATAGAAGAATAATGTATTTCTACTATTTAGTAATAATAATTTTAATGATAGTAATATAATAATATTGGTAACAAACTATCCACCAAAACCAGATTACAAGCATTTTTAAATAAAATAAATGAATAATAATCTGCTAAAAATAAACATGACTAAGATTTTATTTCAAAATATATATTTCGTTTGATCTTAATCATTTTTATAATTATAATTTTGCTGTAAAAACGTACATGCCAGCAGATATTTAATATAAAACCGTTAACAGTAATCAAAGCCTCAGTTGACCAAGAAAACTCCCCATTTTCCTTCACATTTATCGCACATTTCGAGGCCTTATCAAACCTAGGATCAGTGGTAGCCTCCGAAGAACAACTAACAAAGACATCCGGTTTGCATGCAACGCTTCATGGCAGCTTGTCGATTCTAGGCACATCACTTACGTAGTACGTACCCGGCTCCCCTTTGGATCTTGGACTGTGACTGCTGCTGCTCATTTGTTTGTTTGCTGGAGCCGCAGAACGTGCGGCGACTTAGAAAAACCGCAAATGAGTTCGAACTACCGGACAGCAGTTTTGCATTTCTGCATAAGTGGCCTGTCTTCGGGTGATTGTTTGCGGTAGTGTGGCGATGGAATATGTATATATAGATAGCTGTATGTATATATATATATATATCATAATCAAGCTGACCGGCTCCGCGTTGAGTCATAAACTATGCTAATCCAAAAACCCATTTTGCATGGCGAGCAGCAGGAACAAAAGCGAGCCAAGTTCGTTGCCTGAGTCTTTTGAATGCACTCGCTGAAGTTGGGGATAAAAACTCAAGGCAAAAACTTGCATAACGGAAAGGCAGACCACCAAACAAGTCGCAGCTCTGTGCAGCATGTACCCGGGCTTGGATATATATAAATATATATATATACATTTATATTCGTACATAAATTGAAGAAGCCTGGAAGAGCGCTTAACGAGTGCCAGTGAAAAATGAAAATCAATGACAGTAAAAGACAAATTGTGCGCCAAGTAAAAACAGACAAAGCCCAAGGAGTGGGAGCAGGCAGCACCACCGCCATGAACCTCGAACAGCTTGGGTATTATAAACGACTAACCGTGACAGCAAACAGCCCCAGAACCCAGAGCCAAGAACTGCAATGGCAGCCCTAGCTGGAGCTGCAGCTGGAGCTGTGGCTGTGGATCTCAACTTGGTGCTGGAGGCTGGCAGCGGCAGTGGCAGCATAACGAACTAAGATTCAAGGTTCATGTCAGTAACCCTAAGCCTGGGTCCCGACGCAACAACAATAAAAGCAACAGCTAAAACATAAAACACACACATAAAGATGTTCTCTCCTTTCGTATAGAAATCGGCTAGGGTCTCTTTCTCCCATTCTCTGTGTGGACTAACGAACCGAGCCAGGTTCTGATAGGTTATATACCCTGACTTTTAAGCGGTGTATATCCATTCCAGCAGAGAGGGGGAATTGGTGATAATATATCCAAAATTTTAACTGTTTATATATTTTGAAAAGGGGTTATCTGCAGCCATTAATATACCATATCCTAACCAAATTATTTCTTAAATCAAACTCATTTGGAGTGCTTGAAGAGGGTATTTACGTATCGCAGGCTTTTTTCAGTTGTAAAGATTTTTAGCGCTAAATTGGCGTCCATTGCATGCCGACTCCAACTTCGTCTGCGATTCTGTAGCTGTCTCTGACTGTCTGGCTGTCCGACTGACTGACTGCCTCCAAGCGTCGAGTACCATAGTAAATTTCAGTTCTCCTTTCTTATTGGAGCGACGACAACTGTTGCGTCTGCGAAAAAGCGTTCAGGGACCAGGCACTAGGGTCCGCTTTAATGCCTATTACCACGCATGCATGACAGTCCTCTCTCTCTCTCTCTTCACCCACACTCCCGTCAGGCCTGTCTAGGCGGAGGACTTGACTGGGTAAGTGCCGTCCCCATGGGGTCGCATTCTACTCCGGCCTGTCCCCCAGCCGCGGCGTCAGCCATGAGTCAGCGGCGGCTTGTGCGTCTCGGAAGAGCTATTTACCACTCCGAAGGGAATGATCGAGTGCTCGGATCCGTTGAAAATTGCTGCCCGAGCCCCATTTCGTAGTTATTACTGAAATGGAACTAAACTGTCTTCGAAACACTCGAATGGAAATTTTTGAAATTCTTTTGGCAGCCAAGAAGCAATCAAAGATCATTATGTCCCAGCTAAATGAATATTGATTGACTAATTTTCGAAATTGGATGATAATGAATCGCTTCCCACAAAACTCTATCTTGAATAATCCCAAACTCCCGGCCAATACAGATCTATTTTCCCCCCGATTTCCCCGTTAAAGTTCAAGTGCAGAGCAATTAGCAATCAAGTTCAAGTTCCCATTAATGAATTAACTCTTAATTGAATGTTCCTGCGAACACCGACTGGGAATCTTGTGTCTGTTGGCCAGCCCAAAAGCAAGTCAAGTGTTTTTGTGTCTGTTTTATAATACACGAGACTTAAAGACCCCTTGCTAAGGTCGTCTTTTATTTATGACATGAGCTTTGGGCCCCGAAGCCAGGCCCAAAAACAAATGTAATTATATAAGAGAAGAGAGAAAAGACTAAGGAAAATCACAAAAGAACAACATGTGGAGCCCCAAAACAAAAAAGAGCTTTACCAGGGAGAAAAAGAAGCAGGAAAACCGAAGAGAAACAAGAATTATATCATAAAAGATGAGGCTTGCCTGATATTTTGGCCAGGGCTTGTCTTCCGAGAATGGACCGCGTTCGGCCGACCTGTGGATGATGATTCAGCAGCCAGAAGACACAAGCAGACGGGGCTTAATGAATACCTTGCAGATTTTGGGGAATTGATGCTGCGGCAAAAAAAAAAAACAGAAATTACGTTTCAATGATGGCGTTGCCAATGAGAATGATGGTGATGAGACGCGTGAGATATTTCCAATACGATTTACGTGGTTTCCGCTAGAATGGCGCAAGAATTTCGTATTTGTCAGTTACCGTAAATGTGGGACAAAGGCCTGGAGTTTGTTTACCTCAAAGGTGACTCAGTTTTGGTATTAACTTGTAGACTTGTAGACCTTCCTTAGATTTGTATTAACTTTATTAATCTAATAAAAGGTAATCCTCTCTATACATTTTCAGAGATAACCACCATTCTGCCAATCCTGGACTCCTCGTCCAGTGTGAGTTCCACCAGCATTGAACCCATAACCTCCACAGAGCCCACGACTACGCCGCGTCAAGAGACAGAGCACCACATGGTGTTCTCGCACACGGAGCCCGATCAGAGCCACATCCAGCATATACCGCTGAGGGATGAGCACGCTGAGAGCAGTGGCAGCGATGATGCCACCACCGAGATGCTTCGCGAACAGCAGCAGCAGGAGAGCGAGCAGCAGCAGAATGAGCTCAATCAAATCTCCAATGAGCAGGACGATGTGGTCAAGGATCTCAACAATTTCCGACATCCGGCGACGCTCATAACGGCCAGCAACAGCAACGGCAACAGCGACGAGACCGGCGAAACCGAGAGTGACAAACGGGTTGAGACGACAACAGGTACTCCTTCTCCAGCAACGTCCAACAGTTCGACGCCAGCAGCACCAACAGCAAGCAGCACGGAGGGAGCGGTGCCGAGCGAGCGCGAAGAAGATCCCTATCATGTGCATATACTGTCCGAGAATCATGATCGCCTGGCCGAACACGAAGATTATCAAATGCTCTCAACCAGCACCGAGGAGTCGACATCCAGCATGGCCGGCATTGTTGTCAGCCAGGAGAACAAGGCAACCGCTGAGCCATCAACAGCGACCGAGTCCACATCTACATCCACATCCACATCCCCGGCCCCATCAACAGGCACATCCACAACCACATCGCGAGCACGCGCCATGCATATGAATGAGCCAGAAAATGAAACAGGCACCACCATAATGCCGGAGAGCGAGTCGGGCCCAGTGATTAACATTGTTGAAGGACAACACACACAGCGGCAGCAGGAGAAGCTGGCGGAGGGGGAGGAGCAGCAGGAGAAGAAGTCGGAGGAGGAAATGAAGGGCAAGGAGCCGGAGTCAGAGAGCCAGAGCAGCTCCACCACCGAGGCCTCTGTCACCACCACAACCTCAGAGCCTTCGCCATTTGTGGCTTTCGCTGGCGAGGGACGATCGGCGGGTGGCGGCGATGATGTGGAGCTATTCCTGCACCGCAATGGCTCCACTCACGAGCAGCTCATGGATCTGAGCGATGTGGACATGGATGAGGATCAGAATGGCAGCAGCAGTTCCAGCACCAGCACAACGACAACCACCACTGTCCAGCCGGAAACGGAAATGCCGAAAATTGTGGAGATCACAGCCAGCGGGGATACCATGCAGCGCGAGTGTTTGGCCAACAATAAAAGCTATAAGGTGAGTATGCAGAATTAAATATCTGATTACAAGGATATTAAGGATTTGAGTAGAAGAAAGTCTTAGAGGAAATATGCCTGCAAGATATTCTCTTTACCATTAACCCATAATTAGTTTAGATAAGGAAAAGAAAACTTACATTTATATAATTTTCAAAAGCTGATAAAACCAATACAAATTCAATATTAATTAAATGATATAACCTACCTTCGGTTTCTTATAGAGACTGGAAATAAGTTTATTTTTAGAGGAAGCTAAATCAGTTTATGCAGCAACGAGGAAGTTGATTCGGAACCACTGGTCCGAATAATTAAAACTTATGAAATCATTCGATCTGTTGTTTAATTTGTTATCTGGTCTGTGCTAGATTTCATTTGAATTAAACTCGTATTCTAAGCAGATTTAGCCATCCAGAGGCAAGGCCACAAACAGATGCAATAATTCTAGGTTCAAAAGATACAAATTAAAGTCTAAATTGAGGCTAAAATGGCACCTTAGCGAAGTAGAATATGAGTCGGGCGCGGAGAAAGCCACTTTGCCAGTCGCCTCCATTTCTACGTCTGCCTGGCCTGCCCACTTCCTGGCACGCAACTCCAATTTGCCTTGTCGTCACCTGGATTGCATAATGGCAACGAGTTTGGTGCTCATAATGAAACCGGTCAGACCCAGACCCAGAGTCAGGCTCACGGCAGCCTCCGGCGCAGCTGCTGCTCTCTGTACGCCGAAAAAAGCACAAAAATATTCGAATATTCGGGTGAGCTTTTCCCGGCTGCCTGCTCGCCCGGGCGGCAATTATGCAAATATTTTTGCGCACCTCAAAATTAACAGAAAAATGCACGAAAAAGGCAAACTGAACAGGGGAAAATTCCAAGAAATTGCTGGGCTGTGATTGATGTTGACATCGCGTTGTGTTTGAGGCCCAGCCCAGTCCCACACTCCGGCCATCATAATGATGACTACAATGTGACAATTGCCGGCATTTTGGATAAGTCATTGGATAAATTTTTATAAATTTGAATGATTTGCTTGAACGGCTTATCTCTTGGCTAATTAACAGCCGTCGGTTAGCTTGAAATTTCAATAAATTGTTGCACGGCTTTGTGCGTCTGTCCAACTGTGACGTGTTCATCAAACGTTGCACTCCGGCTCTCTGGTCCGCGTAATGGCGTCCAGTCATGGACGCCATATCTGGGCTCGATATATATTTATGAATATATATATCTGCAAATTGGTGGATGTGGCTGGCTTAGCGCCTGCAACTGGCACTACTTACTGATCAACCCATTTTCCGCAGCGATGCCCCGACTCTGGGTGTTGATTTTGTGTTAATTAAACCAGCGAGGGGTTTTCCTTTATGTAAAATACACTAACTATTAATTTATATCGTAAAACCCTTTATTTAAATTATAATATTACAAATGAAAAAGTTAATAGAGCAAAGCAAAGCTCAAACGTTTAATGAGTTCCTAATTTCTGATATTTTTAAGGCAATAAACTTCTTCGAGAAGGGCATTCCCCCTTCGGCTTGGCCCACTTCCCAGTTTTTATATTAATATCGCTTTTCTTAATCTTTTAAATTGTTTGTGTTGTAGTTTTCATAATCGAGTTTGCGGTTCGCTTCGATATGAAATAATTTTTGCTTTCACTTTTAATGAATTGTTGTCGGCGGTTGGACGGCCCTCCTCCTTGCCCTCCCACCTCCTCCTCCTTCTTCCCCTTTTTGTAATTTTTTTTTGTATTTTATTTTTTATAAATTGCCATCGATTGGCGGACACGTGCAACATGCCAAGCCGCATGCCACAAATGCCTTGCAAGTGAGCAGCCAAATAGCTTAAAAAAATAATCAAATAAATTGCACAGTTTACCAAGTGTTTTCTCGGTTTTCCTTTGCAGTAGTTTATGGTGCCAAAGTGGGCGTTTTGGGGCGTTGCTTGGGCTTTATATCCGCCAAGACTACGAAGTTCACAAGAATTGTGCTCATTAGCGGCCATAAGGGAAGGGCGAGACGGGCCACGGGGAACTTGGAACTTGGAACCATTAAAATATTACTGGCCATAACAAAGGGGCGTGAATATTTGCACCTGAGAACCCCGGTAAATGCTTTGGGAAACTCAGCTTAAACCTACTAAAGGTTCTTAATTAAAAAAACAAAGCGAGCTGCTGCGCCAAACAAAAGACTCTGGCAACGAACTTCCTCGAAGGGCTTCGTCGAAATATGACATATTTGGTTATTGGAGCACCTCGCAGAGAGCAGCAAATCTCTGGCCATGATTGCTTTTAGCCAACAGGCCGGATGATTGATGAGCTCCACTCCACTCACTTGTTTAGTTAGCTCTGCAAATTGATGTAATGTCTGGCAAATAGCTTTCACACAGCAAATAAAAAAGCGGAGGAAATGTATTTTGACAAAACAAAAAAAAGTGGGTCAGTGGGTCGATCTTTGGCCATTACCGGTACAATTTCCGATTGTTCTTAGGCCTTGTGATTAGCGATTATTGGCGTAATCTGCGGGTTTCCTAAGACAGTGAAAGTCGTGATCATTGTTTGGGAAATAATTGGAAAAGGGAAAGAAAGAAATGAAACGGGGCTGCTTAAGGTAATTTGAGAAAAATAAGAATAGTCAAGGCCTAGAAAAAATATATTTTCTAGATTAGAATTCAGGGCAAACTCTCTTCTCCCTTTTCTTTAAGATTATTAAATATAATTCAAGAATCTAGATTCTAACACTCCTTAATAATTTGCAGCACGGCGAGTTGATGGATCGGGATTGCGACGAGAAGTGCACCTGCAACCGCGGCGACTGGATGTG
The DNA here is from genome assembly GCA_008042485.1 of Drosophila mayri. Classification (NCBI taxonomy): domain Eukaryota; kingdom Metazoa; phylum Arthropoda; class Insecta; order Diptera; family Drosophilidae; genus Drosophila; species Drosophila mayri. The sequence continues at coordinate 95,710 of VNJN01008580.1, forward strand.
CGAGCCGCGTTGCCGTGGTCTGAGCTATCCCCGCGGCAGCCAGCGCAGCATGGCCAATCCCAACTGTCGGGAGAAGGTCGTGGAGGAGGATGAGTGCTGCAGGATCATGGAGTGCAGCGAGCCGCTACTGGAGCCCACAGTGGTGACTTCAGAGGCAGCTGTACCCTCCACAGAGAAGACCACAGAAGAGTCGGCCCCTGCGGTGACCATGCCACCAGCTGAAGACGAAGGTGAGTGAAGCTGAAAATGAGTTCTACTTGCAGCTTTATTTTTTGGCTTTGCCGTAGTCGTAGGCAGCTTTTAGCGCATTCCCAATTCATGCCAATATTTGCTAGCCAAGCTTTCTAACATTTGCCGTGTTCTCTGTGCCTTCCATATACACATGTCCCATCCCGCTGCTCACGCCCATCGCCCATTGCACCGCCACCGTCACTGCCACCCACCACCTGCCTCACATTGCAGCCCCGCCCAAGCCGCGTACCGACTGCCACCACATGGGCAGCATCTACAAGTTCCGGGAGCGCCTGGAGATCGACTGCGACCAGATTTGTCACTGTGCTGAGGGCGGCGTAATGGACTGCCGGCCGCGCTGTCCGGAGAAGAACCACACGCGGGCGGACAAGTGTGTGTATGTGAAGGATCCCAAGGATGTGTGCTGCCAGCTGGAGCTGTGCGACGTCACCTTGGACGACCACGAGCAGCAGCCAACCCCCGCTCAGAGCCCCAACAACGAAGAGTCGGGAGAGCACAATATCTTTGCCTTCCAGGAGCAGGCTCGCGATGCTGGACATGCCGCGGCCAGTTGTACCTTCAAGGGATCCGAGTACGAGGTGGGCCAGCAGTTCCGCGATGGCTGCGAGCAGCTGTGCCTCTGCAACGAGCAGGGCGTGCACTGCGCCAAGCTGGAGTGCCCCTCGAACTTCGGTTTGGACGTCCAGGATCCGCACTGCATCCGCTGGGAGCCGGTGCCGGCAGACTTCAAGCCTTCGCCGCCCAATTGCTGCCCCGAGAGCATGCGATGTGTGGACAATGGCACCTGCTCCTACCAGGGCGTGCAGGTGGAGAACTGGTCGCCGATTCCGGCCAACCTGACAGGTAAGAGCGTGGCCCAATCACCTCCATACGCTTCTCCCTCGATCACGGCTTCTACTTTCAACCAGGTTGCGACCAGCATTGCTACTGCGAGAACGGACGCGTGGAGTGCCGGGCGGCCTGTCCGCCAGTGCCAGCTCTTCCGCCTGCGGACCTGCCCTGCCATCTGGCCCAGGCCCGCCTGCTGCCCATTCCCGACGACGAGTGCTGCAAGCACTGGACCTGTGCCTCGCAATCGCCCAAGGCAGGACCTGCTGGACAGGAGCCGGAGGAGGAGGCCACACAGTCCGCGATCCCAGCCAATGGTAAAGACAGATGCATGGCCATAGAGGAATCCCCTTTCTGGGAATTGCATGCAATTTACATTGAATCGCTTCATTCTTCACTCCCAAAAACAGTTTTTAGTTCGATTTGTTTATTATTATTTTATTTTGTTTGCTTTTGTTTAATTTGCTTAATTGATTGGCTGCGCTTTTGCTACTTTTTTTAAGTTATCTCCGATCTCACCAATCACTTTTTATGGCGCTGACATGCTATTTAATTTCGTTTTACTTTGTTTTTATTTTCTACGCTCATCACAACCAATTTCAATATTGTTATTCACGCTATGCATATTTTGTAAATAATCAAACTACAAATCCAACAACCAACCAACCAACCAACCATCCAACATGCAACCGATAACAGAAACCACAACCACGACAGCGACAATAGCGACAAGTACAGCTGGCAAAGTGCCCCAGATTAAGAAGGAGGAGGACAAGAAGTCCTCCACAAGCAGCGGTGCCTTCTATCCCACCCTGGATGGCAAGCCGCCGAAGTCAATCGGAGGCCTGGGCATCTTTGAGAAGCCGGAGAAACCCGAAAAGGGTCACAAGAAGGTGCAGCACCAGCACAATCAGCAGCAGGATCAGCAGCAACATCAGAACGATGTCATTTTCGATGGTGATCGGCCGGAGGAGCAGGAGGGACCCTTGCCACCGAATGGGGGCTTTGTGCCCTTCCAGTTCGGCCACCAGCATCCGCACCAGCAGCAGCATCTCGGACCCTATGGCTTCTACAATCCCGTGAAGCCCGTTTACGAGGACTATAATCCCTACGAGCCTTACGACATAAATCCCAATGGCACGCCCCAGGGCAAGCCGCCACCAGTGCCCACTAGTCAGTCGGATCTGTTCAACATTTTGGGTGCCGATCAACCAAATCATCCCGGCCATCCAGGGCATCAAGGCCACCCGGGACCTGTTCCAATTCAGGGACAGAAGGATAACCACAACCTGCACCAGCAAGTCAGAATAGAGCAGATATTGCAGCATCTGCAGCAAACGGTTCCTGGAGGACCACCGCCGCCGCCGCAGCATCCCCAACATCCACAACACCCGCAACAGCCTCAGGTGCCGGGCCAGTATGTGCCCATTGTGCACAGCGGAGTGCCGCCGCCGCCGCCAGGACACGGAATTGCCATTGTAGATGGCCAGCCAGTGGCCTACGAGAGCTATCCAGTGATACCTGGACTGGGCGTGCCTCCGTCGACGCTCCACCAGTCGCAGCAGCCACATCAAACGACCCCGCAACAGCACCGGCAGCAGACCATCCTCCCCAGCTCCAGCACAACTTCCGGTCTCTCGACGCAGGCCAGCGAGCACAGTCTGCACCAGAACCAGGACAAGTTGACCAAGCAACAGCCGCAGCAGCAGCAGCAGCCAGGTTGATTTAACTACATATCCTAGATCTCTAGACCCCTCGATCTCCTCTACTCTGCTCTGATCCTCCAAGAACCACCACAGATACACTGCGACAGGTTTCTACTGTACTAACTGAGACCACACCAACAATTACAACAAAAGACACACAAAACCAACCCACAAACACACGCAACTCACCAAGCACCTACACCCTCATCTGGCACACAGACCATCCATCATTGTCATGCTTGCAGCTAATCCGCAACTAGAGCGATTTCCAAACGAAATTCGTTAATTGATATTGGGGCACCTTAATACTAAACCCATACTAAACGCTAACTAACTAAATCTAAACTAAAGTTGGACAAAGGTTGATCACCGTGGGAAGATATTGCCATTGGCCGTGGCAATGTTGAAGATATTAGTAAAAGTCTTTGGAATAAATTTTTTTATTAAAGTCTTAAAAAAAAGATAATATCTTTTCAGTTCCTAAAAGGATTAAAAATAATTTTCAATGCTTTCATAATTTATTATGTATTTATCTATATAAAAATATACCCTCGAAGGGTATTTTATTTTTTTCAATATTTTTTAAGAGGTTACATCAATCAAATTTTGATAATTTGCAAACAATTTTAAATATTTATGGTTAAAATTCGAGAAACACTGTGCTAATTTGTTAATCTCTTGAAAACTAGCACAGAACATATTTGAAATGAATATCTTTTTGGCTTAGTTGTGATCAATATAAATTCAAAGTACAAACTGCAAAGTTATAAAAACTTTGACTTCCAAAAATAACTTTTTTTCATGTTTAAAATAAAAAATATATGCTTATAAAAATATATAAATAACACCCGATATTAATCCCACAAAAGATTAACCTATACTTTAATTTTCTAACATAAAAAAAAATTAATTACAAAATTTCCATTAAATTCACCCAACTAGGAGCAAGTAATCTGCAGCCCGACATCGAGGTTCACACCCTGGAGGCCATCGATCCGCGCAGCATCCGCATCGTCTTCACCGTTCCCCAGGTGTATGTGAATCTCCATGGACGCGTGGAGCTGCGCTACACAAACGGCCCCAGCAACGATACCACCACCTGGGAGCAGCAGATCTTTGCGCCGCCCGAGGACCTGATTGCCACCTCCCAGATGGAGTTCGATCTGCCCATGCTGGAACCGAACTCACTGTACAAGGTCAAGATCACCCTGATCCTGCGCGATCTCAATTCGCAGCCCACAAGCAGTGTGTACACCGTAAAGACGCCACCTGAGAGGACGATCACGCCGCCACCTCCATTCACCGACTACAGGCCAGACTTCCAGGACATCTTTAAGAACGTCGAAGATCCCGAGCTTACGGTCAGCGAGACGAACGCCTCTTGGCTGCAACTCACCTGGAAGAAGCTGGGTGATGAACAAATGGAGTACGTCGATGGAGTGCAGCTGCGTTACAAGGAGCTGACGGGCATGATCTACTCCTCGTCGCCTTTGATCCATCGCACCCTCACCAGCTACACCATTCAGAACCTGCAGCCGGATACGGGCTACGAGATCGGACTCTATTACATCCCCTTGGCCGGACACGGTGCGGAACTGCGAGCCGGACACATGATCAAGGTGCGCACTGCTCCGAAGATCGATGTCTATGGCTTCGATGTGACCGTCAATGTCACAAAGGTAAAGACCCAGAGCGTGGAGATCTCCTGGAATGGAGTTCCCTATCCGGAGGACAAGTTCGTGCACATCTACCGGGCGATCTACCAGAGCGATGCTGGCAAGGAGGACTCCAGCGTGTTCAAGGTGGCCAAGCGGGACAGCACCACAGGAACCCTGATCATGGATCTGAAACCGGGAACCAAGTATCGCCTGTGGCTGGAGATGTACCTGACCAACGGCAACACCAAGAAGAGCAACGTGGTCAATTTCATCACGAAGCCAGGTGGCCCGGCCACCCCTGGAAAAACTGGTAAGTCGGGATGATTCAGTGGTGGATTCTTGTTTTCCATTAAGATTTTTCTCTTTGAAGTGCAACAGTTTTTCGAAAGAATCCTTCGGGGATTTAAGTTATTTGGTAAAGAAAGCTTATATCAGTTATTAGCTTTGTAAATTAGGAACTGATTCCATTTTAGTTTAAACAGAAAATACCATTGAATATGTATATATTTTAAATAAATAGCAGTTTAGTTGGAGATTTGTAAATAATATGGATGTAGTTAGAAAGCTTTATGTTTACATTTTAAAATGAAATTCCACAAAACCCACTAATCTGATTTATTTCCACAGGCAAACTACTGACGGCGGGCACGGACCAACCCGTGGGCGATTACTACGGACCTCTGGTTGTGGTTTCTGTGATTGCCGCCCTGGCGATCATGTCCACACTGGCCCTGCTGCTGATCATCACCAGGAGGCGAGTGCACCAAACGGCATCCATTACGCCACCACGCAAGAGCGACGCAGCCTATGACAACCCCTCCTACAAGGTGGAGATCCAACAGGAGACTATGAGTGAGTTCAGCCTTCCCAAATGTCTCAGTCAATATCTTAATTGTATCTTTATTTTGCAGATCTGTAACTGACTCTCGATGCCCTCCAAAAACAACTAGTTTAAAGACAGATTCTTGTAAATATTGAAACGAAAGATAACTCAGTGTCAGTAAAAAGATAATAAGTGAAAACCTGAATCAATCAGATTAGATCAGAGGAAATATGTGAAACTTTCTGAAGCCGGCGCAAGATCAAAAGCAACAAAAATTGATTCAACTCGAAATGGCCGCCATGTTGTATGTAGTGGTTAAGTAATCTAAAAAGGAACACACATCTTTTGTTAAACAATCTGTGACTTGTGTAAATAGAGAGAGAGTGAGACAGAAGGTAGACATCAACACCCTATGGAAGGAAAAACTAATTGAGGAAAGCTCCACAACTGAATTGGCCTCGCTCGCCATGGCGCACGGATTCTTCTAGCGATTTCGAAATGCATACGAGTTTAGTTAGTTTAACTTGTAAATTTTAGCTTTACACTTATCGTAATTAAAGGGCGCGTCTACAATGCTCCGATCTACCCGAAAGCAGCAACAACATCAGCAATATTTGGCTCAAACGATGCGTTCTTCAATTAACAGTCCATAAATATTTAAATTAGTTTGTAAAACGTACAGAGATATATGTATGAATGTATGGATAAATAAAGAAAAATTAAAACATTAAAAACAACAAGGCTTTGTTTAATATTAATATAAAGTTGTTTTCCCAGGGTTTATAATGTACATATTTCAAACAAAAATAACATAAAATCAGAAGCAAATGCCATCACACTTAGTACTGTTCATGCAAAGTCCACATTTGAAAAAAATATACTTTATTTAAATTTTCATTTCTTTGTTTTTCTTTCTATTTGTTTTGGCCTTTACCTACATTTTTCTTTGTACAATATTAACTATTTTCATGCCGTAGGTGACTGGTGACCAAAAATGTTAGCTTTCGGTTTCGGTTTCTTTTCCTTTCCACTTTAATTTATTCCTTTTTCTCGTTTTATTTGTTTTCTTTGCTTGCAGCACCAACAATATACATGTATATACAAAATGCACAACTAGATTTCGCTTTTCTGAATTCAAAATTCAATGTTTCGTACTCTAAATGCTAAAATTCTGATTTACTCGTGTATGTGTTATATTATATTATATCGAAGTTATTGTAGATCAAAGAGAAAAAAAATATTGAAATATCATTTCGCATTTGGCGTGAACAAATCTTTGAGTTTGTTTCTCATTAAGAAGTTATTGTACAAGTAAGATTTAAGTAAATTTTTCGGTGTAAATTTACATATTTTTCTTGATTATCTTGTTGGTTTTTGTTTTGTTTTCTAGTACTTTGCTTTTTTTTCTAAATGGTAAAAGTAATCACTGTTTAGCCTCCGTTCTTTGACATTAAGTTGGTTGTGTTGCTTGTTTGCTTTAGGCAAGGCAGGAGCAGAACTTGCCGGACTCGGGGCGTTTCGGCTGCTTATTTGGTGCTTGTGGTGCTGATGCTGGCGGCAGTCTCACTGTTACTGCACTGCTCGATGACGCTGTTGCCCTCCGCCTCACTGCTGGTGGTGGTGGAGGAGTTGCTATCATCGTCGTCGTCATCTGCCCCATCCTCGTCCTCGTCCTCATCGTCTTCGTCCTCTTCGTCCTCCTCGTCATCCTCGTAAACAATTTCATTCTCGATCAGCCGCATGTCCACGTCTGTGCTGTCGAAGGAGTCTGTTATGACACTATCATCATCAGTCGTTGTTTCATCCTCCTGCCCCGATGCGTCGGTCTCAATGTCCGTCTCATCATCGACGTGGCCCGGCTGCTGGGGAGAGGATCCATCGCTGCCTGCCTCGATGCGCATCTCTTGCATCAGTTCCCTAAACAGCTCAGTCTCTATATCGCTGATTCCCAGTCCCAAGTGTCGTTTGCTCACGTCCATCAGCACGTTCTTAAGGTTGCGGGCAAGTAGGCGAAGGTGCTCGTCACTGCAGGCACTGGGACTGGTCACATATCGGATGTAGTCCTCCAAGTAAAACGTATTGAAACTATCACGAGTGGGTTCTCCGACGGCAAACTGCTGGTGCGTGAGCAGGAGCTGATTTATCAACCAGTTGCGACCGCCCTTCAGGACTTCGATGGCATCCCGGACGCAGTGACGGCCGAGCTCGAAGTTGCGGTACAACGGATAGGTAATCACGCGTCGCAGAAAGGCCACTAACACGTCCCTGTAATTATCAAACTGCTCGAAGTAGCAGTACAGCGGGCACAAAATGCTGCGCGTCCAGCCCGACTCACATGTCGGCTCGTTGTTAGTCGTTCTTACATCGTAGCATATGGCCAACAGGATGCTGATTAGTCCACAGTCAATCTCGGTCTGTTGCAGGCTGTCGCAAGGCTGCTGTTGCTCTGACGCCTGCTGTCGGCTGATGTTGTGCAAAAGATGCGCCTGTTCCTGCGTCATTGAGGTCTCAAATATTTTGGGCTTGAAGCGAAGAGGATTCTGGTGGCCGGACGGAACCTGTAACTCCACAAAGTTCATTTTGTACTGCTCGCGCGAAAATCGCTTCATCTCGTCCACCAGGCGCTCCTGGCGTCGCTGGATGGGACTGGTGCGCTGCGGCTCGGCCACGCGGCAGGTGGCCCTGTCCAGCTGGGGAGAAACATTTGCATTAAGTTTATTAGGAACTGAACACACAAACACTGTTAGCTCACCTCACTGGTGTTTAGCGGACTGCTGTATTTGCTGGCGAAACCATAGCCGAAGTGGTTGGTCAGCTTGTAGGTGCGCTCGTGGCCGTCGAGCTGCAATTGGCACTGATCGGTGATGCGTTTGAGTTTCCATTCCTGGACCATCGGCTCTTTGTCTGACATCCGGGCGCTACTGACATCGGCTAGCGTGGGCATATGGAGGAATGCGGCGATATACTCCTTGCGCACGCTCTTTGGCTTTGCCGTATCGCCGCCGCCCGCTCCCTGCTGGGTGCCCGATGTGAGGGGCAGGCAGCGCAGACAGATCTTGTAGTGGTTCTCGTTCGTATTGTACTTTATCGTCAGCGTCTTCAGCTCACGCAAGTCGAAGGAGCGGCGGCTGTGGAATCTGTTGCAAGAGGAAGTATGTAGTGCGAAATGCGTAAAGATATCGTTGCAGTTCCGCACGTGTGGGAGTGGCAATCAGGAACACAGTGACTCACTTGTAGAGCTTGACGTCTGCGTAAAAGTATAGATCGTGTGCGTCCACGAATATATCGCAGTTTCTTATGCGATCCACATGCAGAGCCTCTGCTCCTGGCCCCCCTTCAAGCGCCTTGCCATGACCCTCGACTCCGGAGGAAGAGGAAGCAGCAGCTGTTGTTGGCTGGGGCGATTTCAATGGCTGATCCCGGGCAGGCGGGCAAGGGATCAACAGGGTGCAGGCGTTCTCCAGATAACTGTGCGTAATCTGTCCATTCAACATCTTACAAATTTATTACGTGCTTCCGATTCTGCTAACTACTGTTTTTAGTGTAATTTTATTTATTTTAATGACCAGTATGACCGTCTACTCGAAACTAAAAAAATGCACAGCCAGCTCGCTTCGATATATTTGTCAAGTTGACGCCGAGGAAGCATTTTTTTAGTTCGGGATCTCACTGGTTTAAATTTTTTAATTTTCTTGCATCCAATATATTTAATTAATAACAACATGCTATATTAGCATGTTAATTATAAAATATTAAAACCAAAATACCAATTTAGTCCGAATTCTGCAAGCAAATTGCCAAATAAAAAAAGTAGTCAAGTGTCAAACCTTATTGTTCCTATATTAAGCGAAGACTAGAACCATTTAGATCATAAGGTTCGAAACTTGACTATAACAATGCTTATATATAACGGCTTAGAACAGTTTTCAGTCGCTTGCTACTGCGTTCTGTCCGCCTATTACCCAAAATCAGCCAATTTGCTTGTAGTTATGGCAGCTATATGATATAGTCGTCCGATCCGGCAAGTTCCGGGCTTAATTCTATGTTTTTATTAGGTTTCTGAGAAAAATCTTTTAGTTTTGACAATATATATTCATACAACTAAAAAACACAAATGGTAACAAATTCAAAAATTTAATTAAATTGCCAACAAGCTGAACCTGAAACTAAGATCATATTTGATGTGATGATACATCACGTTTTGTTTAAAGACACGTTTGCCATTTAAGATTGACATGGAATTGGGCCAATTAAAGTCTGTCAACTTCCCCCTTTTGGGGATTATATCTTAATTATAATGGTTGGCGTTTAAATTGAATTTAACCAGTCAACGCCTTGTTAATTTTATTATTGTCAAAGGTAGCAGTTGCATCATTACACACAAAAAATTGTATGATATAATTTCACATAATAAATCATGGTTTGAAATTAAATAAACGTTTATAATGTTAATATGAATCGTTTAAAATACAAACAAGGGATAAATAATATTCTTCAGGATGTGAACGAGAGTGGGATGCCCCCTCAAAGTGGATAAACAAAATAATATAATGGGAACCGCTTTCAACCGGCGACACGCGTCACTCAAACACCGCCCATGCTCAGATCCAGTCAGATCCAAACCCCATTATCTATCCAAATTGCTGTCCGTCGGAGGTTGTACTGCTGCTATAGCATCATCATTATCATCTCGTTGACCCGCCATTGTCATCCCGCTGATACCCATATAAACAAGTGCACTTTATGTTTACTTGGATGCTATCAATACACCTTCATCCGTGATTGTGTGTGGGTTGAGGTGAGCGATACGATTCCTATCCACATATATATTCCGCATATGTGTATCTGTGCTGGTTTTCTATTATTCATGAGCCGGGCTTCGGGCTCTCCCGTATATAAAGGTGATCAATCTCGCAGTCTAAAATTCAGTTCAGTTCTAACGCGACTCGAAGCCGGTTTTTTGCTAAATATATTCCATTTTGTTATTTCGTGGAAATTTTGTTTGCTATTCAAAATGCGTTTCGCTCTGTTTGGTTTTCTAGGTAAATACCCTTTCGTGTTTTATCACCTACAATATAATTATAAAATAATACAAAGGGTGTAATGTTAGATAAAAGATTACTTTTTCAAAGAGAACTGTCATCATTTGATTAAAACACATTGCTTTAATTTTTTTAAATCATAATAAACTAAATAAAGAAGTAAAGTTACTATCTATAATGAATTATCTATTATTAAATGAATATTAAATGATTCTACGTAGTTCTTAAGTATTTTTTAAAGGCTTTGGTTTACAATCTGATACTCATCAAATTATATTTGTCATTTGGAATGATCTCACAACCATAACAAAATTTAATAAAATTTAAATTACAATTAAAATACTGCAAGCATTAATACCTTTCCTTTTTTAGCATTGTGCCTTTTGGCCTTTGTCCTGGCGTCTCCAGCAAAGGACAACAAGAAACCGGCAACCAACGCATGCCAAAGGGACTGTGGTGAAGCGTACGAGCCGGTCTGTGCCAAGGCCAAGAACAGCAGCAAGGAACGACTTATCACTTTTGGCAGCCCGTGTGTGATGGCCAACTACAACTGCCAGCATGCCGATGATCGTGAGTAGTGCTTTCTTATTTATTTTTACTAAATATTACGTAAATCCTTGCATTTTCAGCATTTGAGCAGAAGACCAAGGGCGAGTGCGGCGGCGGTGTGAGTGTTCGTTTGTCTTAAAAACAGAAGATCAGTCCATGTAATCCTATATTCACAATCGAATGTCTTCTACGAAATGGTGCAATAAAATATTCACATGTTTTTTATTCCAACGGGAACGTTTTATTTATTTATCGAGGAAGGAAGCTTATATTTTGCATAACAGAACAGATAATTTAATTTCGCTCTTGGGACTAGGTAACTCCCCTTTAAAATACACACACGTGGACATGCATTCACACTAGATCAGTTCCAGCTATCCGTTTCAGTTTAAATCAATGTCGTATCCTATATACTCGCTTTGCACTTATCAGCAGTCAATCACGCGGCCAATCTGCAATGGAAATCAATTTAATAATAAGTTCAAAAGGTGCTTGAAGCTCAAGTGAAATGGGTTTTAGAGAAACTGTAAAATAATAATTAAATTAGAAGCTAAACTTAGGGATTTACTATTTTATTTGGACTGTAAAATAACAATAAATATAGGATAGTTTCTCTGACCCAGCACTCATTCTGTTCACAGACAATTTACTCACCACTCAGAGCTCTAGCGAATAATCGCATACTACGACTTGATGCCAAGTGTTCTATATAGTATATGGTATTGTATTGTGTAGATTATTATAGTTTTTATTAGTCGCTCCACTACATTCACAGATTCCGTTTCCACACACAGACACATAGCTTAGTTAGCCTTCTTCTGCTGCTGCTTGACCTTGTAATCCGCCAGAGCGGCCTTGATGGCATCCTCGGCAAGCATCGAGCAGTGCAGCTTCACGGGCGGCAGACGCAGCTCCTTGGCAATGTCCGTGTTCTTTAGCTTGCCCGCCTCATCGATGGACTTTCCCTTGACCCACTCGGTGGCCAGAGAACTGCTGGCGATAGCCGAGCCGCAGCCAAAGGTCTTGAACTTGGCGTCCACAATCTTGCCATTCTCGTCTACTTTGATCTGCAATTTCATCACATCGCCGCAGGCGGGAGCTCCAACCAGCCCAGTGCCCACTGTGGCATCCTTCTTGTCCAGCGATCCCACGTTGCGCGGGTTTTCGTAGTGTTCAACGACCTGTCAACGACAAAAAGAATATCAAGAGTAGATTAGTCATGGGAGATTCCTTATCTGCCTTATCGCTTTGCGTGCAGCCTGAAACGCTGTCTATGAAAACGACAACAAAGTGGGGAAAGTGGGGTCTTAAAATTATAGTATATGGCTTCTAGATATTACGAAAGAGTATTCCGCGCGGCAATTGGAAATCTGGCAAGGAACTTACATTCTCGTGGTACAGGGCCACCGGCACGCTCTGCACACGCTTCAGCTGCGAGAGCAGCAGTCGGGATGAGTTGCGGACCAAAGACATATTCACTTGCTAATTGTAATTTCGGTAAATCAATGGAGCTAGTCGTGTATTGTTGTGAAATTCGAAGGGAAAGGAAAACACAAGAACTACTGCGTGTTTGGGAACAGCTGTTGGGAATAGGGTTGTTGATAATATACTAAAATATCGATATTTATTTATATCGTCATATTTTGTTGCCCAAATATCGAAATCGCGATATTTTTCTTTGATATTTTTTGATATTTTTTCCTTGGGCACTCTGATTTTATTCTTTAAAGTGATTCCAATTAATTTTTAATAACTGAAATATAAGTAATAAGTAATGTAAGTAATGTAAGTATAAGTAATAATATAAGAAATATATATAATAAAATAAAATATTAACTAAATAAAACTTGTCTTTTAATAAAACTTGTCTTTTATTCTGGAGGAAAAGATTTTATATAAAAAAATATATGCGTCAAATTAGCGACGGTGAGTTAGAGTCGAAACGGAACGGTGGGAAATGAAACACGTAGACATTTTTAATATTTTATTTATTTTGTAATTGTTGATTCTCCTAGGTTTTGTTTATTGCTTACACAATGCAATTCAAATAAAATTAACTCAAGCTTCCTAGGAACCCCAAGATTGTAAAACCTTGTTTTAAATTAATTAATACTAGTAAATATTGGTAATGTATAGTGACATAAAGCTTGAATAAGATACTTCTATAAGCTAAGTTCCGGTACGTTTCTCTTTTTATCTATTCACAAATTTACAGGATCCAAAGAATAAAAAAGGTAAACCAAAGCTGCAGCTTCCCAAATGTCAAAATAACCAGAAGAGTGGATCGTTTCCATTCTCTTGCTCTTAAGTTCCACAAATTTACATGTTCTCAAGAAAGGAGGTAAACAAACACAAAGCAACTTTCCATAAGTCATAAAAAAATGAGTGGATCTTATTCTTACTCTCTCTCTCTCTCTCTCTCTCTTAAGTTCCTCTTTCAAGCATACAGTATATAACGTCTTTTTAATTTGAATTCAAATTTAATAAGACGTTATATTATATTTGGCGGGTTGTCTTGCTGGCATGTCAAGCAGCAAAATAACCCGCCAAATTTGATTTTGTAGACACAAATCCAGACCTTAATCTGGCCATTTTCAGTACAAATTCGTTAATTTTATTTATATATATGATTAATAGGTTCGCAAATGCCCCATTCTCTATCTACAAGCCCCAAAAGAAGCCCAAGCTACCTTTTCATTTAAGATAAACAAATGAATAAATTTACAAAAACCATAACTTAGCCAAAAATGCCTTATTTTCAGTTCGGAAACCTTTAAAGTGCTAGTTTTTAATAGTTTAACAAATCTGTTATGAAAACTTTGCGTTATTTCGTATATTAGTATAAGATTTACGATAATATTATAAGATTTGGTATCGTAAATCGTATTTGAATATCGTAAATCGTGTTTGAATGTCGTTAAATACGATATTGGTACAAGATTTACGATATTCAAACACGATTTACGGTATTCAAATCGTATATCGTATTTGAATATCGTAAATCGTGTTTGAATATCGGTAAATACGATATTGGTACAAGATTTACGATATTCAAACACGATTTACGGTATTCAAATCGTATATCGTATTTGAATATCGTAAATCGTGTTTGAATATCGTTAAATACGATATTGGTACAAGATTTACGATATTCAAACACGATTTACGATTTGAATATCGTAAATCGTGTTTGAATATCGTAAATCCTGTACCAATATCGTAAATATTGTACCAATATCGTATTTAACGATATTCAAATACGATTTACGATATCAAATCTTATAATATTATCGTAAATCTTATACCAATATACGAAATAAAGCAAAGTTTTCATAACAGATTTGTTAAACTATTAAAAACTAGCACTTAAAAGGTTTCCGAACTGAAATAAGGCATTTTTGGCTAAGTTATCGTTTTTGTTAATTTATTCATTTGTTTATCTTAAATGTAAAGGTAGCTTGGGCTTCTTTTGGGGTTTGTAGATAGCGAATGGGGCATTTGCGAACCTATTAATCATATATATAAATAAAATTAACGAATTTGTACTGAAAATGGCCAGATTAAGGTCTGGATTTGTGTCTACAAAATCAAATTTGGCGGGTTATTTTGCTGCTTGACATGCCAGCAAGACAACCCGCCAAATATAATATAACGTCTTATTGAATTTGAATTCAAATTAAAAAGACGTTATATACTGTATGCTTGAAAGAGGAACTTAAGAGAGAGAGAGAGTAAGCATACGATCCACATTTTTTTTATGACTTATGGAAAGCTGCTCTGTGTTTATTTACCTTTTTTCTTGAGAACATGTAAATTTGTGGAACTTAAGAGCAAGAGAATAGAAACAATCCACTCTTCTGGTTATTTCGACATTTGGGAAGCTGCCGCTTTTGTTTACATTTTTTATTCTTTGGATCCTGTAAGTTGTGAATAGATAGAAAGAGAAACATAACGGCACTCGATTTATAGAAGTATCTTATTCAAGTTATATGTCACTATATATTACCAATATTTGCTAGTATTAATTAATTTAAATTAATGGTTTAAAATAAGGTTTTACAATCTTTGGGGTTTCTAAGTTAGGAAGCTTGAGTTAATTTTATTTGAACACATCTGTATGCATTGTGTAAACAATAAACAAAACCTGGGAGAGTCAACAATTACAAAATAAATAAATTATAATAAATGTCCCCGTGTTCCATATTCCCACCGTTCCTTTTCGACGCTACAAATTAGCGTCAAATACGCACATAAAAAATATCAAAAATATTAAATATATCGATATTTTGAAGTAATATTTTTATTTATTATCATCCCATTTTTTTATATATACGATACGATATTTTTTAAATTTTCGACATCCCAACTTGGGAATGAGTAATAGCGGCGTTTTGAGTAGATAAAAGTCCGGAACTTATCGATAGGTTTGATCCAGTAAGAAAATTGTTAAATGCTAATTAGACCTACAAAATAAAATATATTTGTCTTTTTATTTTATAATAGTAGTCATTTTTATTTACAATAATGTTTTTAAATGCTGGGAATGCTTATAAGATGCGGTTTTAGATCTGGGTTTAAAACATAGCGATACGCCCATTTTTAGCCACTTTTGACACAAGCCATGTGGCAACACTCCAACAAATCACCAAGTCAAATATTTGTACAATTTATTTTGCCAACTTCCTGGTTTTATTTTGAGCAGACTATGAGTTTTTGAAGTATATTTTATAAATCAATACTATCCACATCCCAATTATGACCTCACGGAAACGAAGCGGCAGCGGCTCCACCAAGCGGCCCAAGGAAAAGGTGTGTAACTGCCCTCTTTGTGGCTCCACCCACAGTGATTGTGCATCATTAATTGTTTATTGGATTTTTATTGTAGGTCGTCTACATATACGAGCTATTATGCCGCGGCGAGGATCCCAGCAGCGAGAGCCCGGAGTTCTGGAACGAGTTCTTTCTGCTGCAGCCGAATTTCGAGGCGCTCGAAAACGAGATTGGGAAGCTCAACAACGAACAGCTGCAGGTGGTGAAGCCGAACCTGAACACACTCTTCCAGAGATGCATCGAAATGCTGGACACGGGTATGTCAGCTGGTCCCAGTATACATACCATAATCGACCTATATTCCTACATTTTCCCCAGAAGATCATCCCAAGCGTCTGTGCAACAGCCTGCAGACTCTGTGCTCTCTCTTCTACGGGATATTCAAGAAATCTAACTCCGATCCCTCGATCAACATCCTCAACGAGATCTTTGGCCACGAAAAGATGGACGAGTGGCTAAAACTTCTGATGCAGTACTGCAATCGCATTTTACTAGGTGATGTCCCGGAGAATGCCCGTTTTATGTGCCTGAAGCTGCTGCAAGTCCTGGTCACTGGAACGGACAACGTCAATCAGAACTCGCTTTTTGAGCACCTGATGATGCACAGCATGTTCGACGCCTTCGTCCGGCTGCTCAGCGATCCCACGTTCCGTTCCCAGCATGGCCATGACATCGTTATCCTACTGACCATCTTGGTGAACTACCGCAAACACGAGGCCACCAATCCGTACGTGGTGCAGCTCTCCATTCTGGCAGATGAGTTGGCTCTGAATGGGTAAGTAGGTTCTGACGTGTCTGTTGTAGATAGCCCGCAACGTTGCGCCCTTATATCATATTTCGATAGTAACTTTATCATAATTCCAGCTACGGTCAAATGATATCGCAATCGCTCATCGACTTCTGTCGCCAGTACATCCAGAGCCTCAACAATGTGCAATCCTCCTCCTGGTTCTCCTCTCTCTCGAATATCGTCGGAAATATGTTTGTGTCGGACGAGGGATGCGAACGGGTGCAGCAAATCAAGGCCAACAACGGACTTCTCCTGGCCCTGTACGAGGCGGTGCATCTGAACAGGAACTTTATCACAACTCTGGCGCATACACAGGCCGAGTCCAGTGCACCACCGTCGCCCAGCAACACGTTGAGCCTGGCGCAACCCGTCCCGGACCTATCAAATGCGCCGATAATCGACATCACGCAGTACCCGACCAATTTGCTGGTGGCCGTGTTTCAGTACTGCTCCATTGTGATGCAGGATAATAAGAACGAGTCAAGCATTGCCAACCTCAAGCTCTGCTTCCTCATCCTCACCTGCATTTCGGAGGATCAATATGCCAACTCGATGATGCATGACAGCAACCTCACATTTAAGGTAATGCTGCATCGGGCACAGATGCGGCATCGCAAATTGAATGTAGATCGAGTTGGCAAGTCGCAGCCCTTGGCTGCCACTCTTCTAGACCTCCTGGTTGAGTTTATAGTATCTCACTTGATGAAGAAGTTCCCCATGGAACTGTATCTGCTATGCATCGGTGTGATTCACCGGATTCTATGCTACCAGAAGCGGTGTCGCGTGCGCCTGAACTACCCGTGGAAGGAGCTATGGTCAGCGCTAATTGGGCTACTGCGTTTCTTAGTCAACCAGGAGCAGACCCTTGTCAAGAAGTGCAACATCTTTCACCTGTCGCTTCAAGTGGTGAATATATTTAACCTGTTTATCACATACGGCGACACGTTTCTGGCCACTACGAATAGCTACGATGAGCTCTACTACGAGTTAAACCGCGAGGAGAAGGTCTTTACGGAAATACATGCAATGGGTAAGGAGTACAAGCCGTTTTTAGTTTGGAATTCATTTCATTTTTCTCTTCTATAGTTCTTCGCTATACAACGATGCCGGAGTGCGAGTACAAGGACGATATAATTAAGCTGCTGAACGCTTTAGTGAATATTCTGGCCATTGTTAAGCATTTCCAGAACAAGATTAAGGAGTGGTTGGCCGAGCAAGGCCTATCCACACCCACGGAGGATCAAATACTCGATGTGGTGCGAAAAAACTATGATCTAACCCTGAAGCTACAGGATTCCCTGGATCAGTACGAGCGTTATGCAGAGGCGCCGCTGCACACCAACTTCTTTAAGCTGATGGTGCGCGATGTAGTCAACGATACACGGAAGCATATCTACGGATATGTGAAGGAGGCAGTATCAGTTATACCAGATCAGGAGGTGCTCCTAACCACCTCAATTACCTCCGGCTCGGTGGGAACACCAGGACCAGCACCAGCAGCGACAGCAGTGACTACTTCGACAGCCACGCTTGCCACGTAGGGAATTGACCTCGACAGACTATCCTCAGACTGTTTAATTGTTTCCTTTGCTTAGTTTTATAATTGTAATTTAATCAAATCTCTAGAAGCGTACACTCGATGTAATCTGTAAGATTTAAAGTGCTTTGCGAGTCTTTGTTAGCTTTCGTTGTGAAGCATGGACATGGAAACATATGCATACATATATATTCTGTGCAAGTTTTTTACATACGTATACAACAAATAAATATCGTGTATATAAAACTAGTAGCTCGAGCGTTTTAATATTACCTGAAATTATTGAACCGCCAAATTTGTATGCAAAACTGTGCAATATCAATAGTTTCACTCATTTCCCAGATCAATACATCTGCTCACACCATTTATATCACAGAAGTTGAGGGATATTAATAGTGCAAGCAGATGGACTGAGTAGATGGAGCGTCAACCGAAAAATATTATATTCTTTGTGTTTATTATTTTGCTCTTTTATTTAATCCCAAGCTTTCCACATGTGTATATTTATTTATTACAAAAATGCGTATAAATAGTTGTATATTAGGGGTTTTCTGGTTATACAGGCGATTGTATAGATTCTAAAGATATCGCTACGATTTATATAGATGTTGATGGTTTATGTTTAACTTTTGCTTGCAATATTTGCAAGCAACTAACAATTTGAATGCAATTGTAATGGATCATGGGTCGAAACAATATGCGAACAGCTAACTAAATGTCTAATAAATCATTTAAAATGTGTTAAAATTATGTAAATATGTCGAATAGAGTAATTGATTGCATTAAAATATACAGAATTATTTTTAAAGAAACTTAAGTCCTAGTCTTGCTTTTTACAAATATCCTTTGCATTCGATTCATAGGTTTCTAGGTCAATAATATACGTAGTTCAAAGGCAGAGCCAAACGATCACTCAAAGGCACAATCAACAGACAATATGGGGTTAAATTAATTATTAATTATTACATTATAAGCAATGCCTAGTTTCTCTATCTCTCTTGGCTGAGTTCGATGCGCCTGCCCTGGAATTGCGGCTTTAACATAATATTATGGATCTATTTACAATTGCGTTTATCGTTTATTTCGAACTTATGTTTATGGATGAGCGGTGCTGTTGATTAGAAGTGGTCCACCTTCACGGAGACCGTGTGGGCGGCCGCGTTGCTGGGCAGATCAATGTTGTCCCACTCGGTGTGCAGGTTCTTCTCGCTGTCGGTCGCCTTGAGGGCCAGTCCCAGCGACGCAGTCCGTCCGGCGCAGTGCGGTATGTTGAGTGTAACCGGCACCAGGAACTCGAGGCCCTGCGGGCCGCACATCACCAGCGGTGATAGCATTGTCTCACCTGCGATGGCAAATAGTAAATAATATTTAGGCATTAGATTGATGAAAAACCTTAATGTATTGTAATTAAATGCAAGTTTCTGTTGTGTTTAATAGAGTGTAAATAGCAAAAAGGTTATATAAGAAGTGTAAGTGGACACAGGAAAATCAAAAATATATACAGGGATGCCAAAGAAATCGCTTTAAATTTAAAATCTTGTAAAATATTCTTTAAATTTAGTTCATTCAGTAAATATTTTAATCCATAATTATGGGCACAATTTGAATTCATAGTAAATAGTAAATAGCAATTTCTGTGGAAGCCCAGTTTAATATTGTTTAGAAAATGGTGAATTAAACAAAACAGGAAGGCAGTTTTGATATAAATACAATAGAAAAAGTAGAATAATTCAAATATTTTACAAAAATAAATAAGTAAATATTCCTAACATATTAATTATAAATAAATAGAGTGTAAAAGAAGGGAAATATAATTTAAAAATTTCAATTTAATGAATATGGAGTTACATGCAAGAAGCAAACATTTAAAGATTAGTAAAAACCAAAGGCTACTTGGGATTAATAAGACTAGCTAAAGCAAATAACCATCCACCACATAGTAAGGATAATACGCAATAAACAAATAAATAAAATAACGCTGCAATCAAAATCAAAATCAGAGACGGAAGACACGTGTGCGGGTTGCTTTAGTTTCTTGCAAGCGGCTTGTGGAAGTGGCTGTGTGTTTTTTTTTTATTTTGGTGGATGGATACAATACGGAGAAGAGTGTGTGTGTTGTTTTAGTTAGACCAACCATTTTCCATGTCCAGCGGGGGACCCCCGACCGCCTGTCCCATTCGTGGATCGCTAACGGTGAAGTAGATCTCCTGCCGCACACCGGCCGGAATGGCGCCAGGTGGGATTTGCAGGGAAACGTTCCACATCTTGTCCGCCAGCGTGCCGCCGTTGGAGTCGAAAACACCCCGCGAAGTGCTGGGCTCACGGGGCAATGCGGGGAAGGGCCCGTTGGTCGGGGGAACATTCTGTTTCACGGGTCCGGCAATGGGCAGGGACATGTTGCTGCTGAACGGTGTGCTGGTGGCATTGGGAGGACCCACAGGCAGGCTGGCCTGCGAAGTGTATTGCGTTTCGATGGAGGTGCAACTGTCGCCGATGGGGGAACTGGGAGGCGGAGCCGTTCGCTTCAAGATATTCGAGATGTGGAAGGGTGCTCTGCCGGAACGAGGGGTTGGGGGCTGAACAGGAGCTGGTGGTGGCGCCAGTGGAGAGACCTGATCCGCTGCCTCAAAGACATCGTCATTAGACGCATTCTGTGCCTCACTGGATTGGAGCATTCCCTCGTTGTGCTGATTGATTTCAATGGCCGTTGCCTGTTCTGTTTGCTCCGCTGAGGTTTCGGCTGGATCCTCCGGATCCTCGTCGTCTACCTCGTTCTGGACTAGCGGCGCCCTCGCCGGATTCTCAATGACCGTATCCGAAGATTTTTGCAGGTCCGAGCGACTGAGTGTTGAATCCTCGACCTGCTCCTCCGGCTGAGCATTGATCTCCACCTGAACCTGCTCGGTCTTGCCCTCTTTTTCCTTCTTCTCGTCCGTTTCGTTCTCGCGGGACTGAAGGATACTCTCCTCACGGGACTCGTAGATGGGCGCCGGCCTGCCCATGTCCCGCTTGGACACATATATTGGCTCTGCCATGCTGTCCAGAGCTTCCCGCCTCGTCTGGTATATCTGATCCCTTAGCTGGGCTCTTGTCTTCAGAGCACCCTCCTTGGCCTCCCTTCGGCTCTGGTAGATGGCCTCCGGGTTGGAGGCCTCCGACTGGCTGCTGCTGCTCTGCGGGCTGAACTCCCTTTCCATTTCGCGCTTGCCCTGACTGATCCGCTCCTGCATTTCACGCTTCGACTGGTACAAGTGGTTTCTCTGCATCTCTCGCTGCATTTCCCGGCGAGATTGGTAAAGCGGTTCCTCCTCCGCCTGCTCATTGGCAGCTCCCGGATAGAATCGCCGGCGGGTCATCACCTCGGAATTGGGTGCCCTGCGCTGATCGGGCAGCATGTAGGCCCCGTTGCGCGTTTGGTAGATCTCCTGGGGATCATGCTCGTAGCCGGGACTGACCATGGGTCTCCTAGGCGGGCCTCCCTGGCTTCCCCCCCGATCCGCTGTGGTGGTACTGTGGCGACGCACAATTCTCCTGCCGTTTCGACCGTTTCCAGCAGCCGCTGCAGCTGCCTCCGCCTGCCGCCGCTCGAGATCGATGCAAGCTCGGTTCGCATATAGATCGTACTGATCGTAACCATATCCATTGTCCTGGGGATGCTGCATTCGCGGCACAGTGTTGCCTATATTGCCGTAAATATCCTCACCCTCCAGGTTCTGGTAGGTGCTATTCATCATCTCCTGCTGATGCTGTTGGTGCGGCGGATAGTGTCCGCCGCCGCCTCGCTGGTAGTAGGCATCCTGCGGATGTGGCGGCATCATGCCATGCGACCGCTCCTCGAAGCCTGCTGGATAGGTAGGATACTCGTCCGGGTAGTACGGCCTCTGGACTCCTCGCTCCAGCATCGATTGCTGGCGTCGCAGTCCTTTGGGCTTCCGCTCCGGCTCCACCATGCTGTTCATCCGTCTCAGTGGTCGAGTGCTCTTAATCAGGGCATTCTTTAGAGCGGCCAGCGGGCTTTTCAGTACCGATTTTTTCTTTTTGTGCGGCGGCAGTGGCGGTGGCGCCATCTCCATGCCATGCTCATCATAATACTGATGGTATTCCTGGGCAGCATACTGACGGGGCTGGCTGTGACCCCTGGCGGTGCCATAGTGCCCATAATAATTGGGATCTTGGGCGGCAGGTGGTCGCTCGTGGGGATAACGCGGTGCCGAGCGGGATCGGTGCATGGGGTGTCCTTGGGCAGGATGATTGGAGGGCGGCGGCATGGCGTAGTAATCGTCGTAACGCTCATCGTACGGCTCCATCTCGCTAAATGGTTGTTATGTGATTCGGAATTTGTGTACGTGGGTTAGCAAGGGGTCTGAATCTGTAATCTGCTTTTCAGGGAGTTGGAGAGACTTGAAGCTAAGCTTCTAAATTGTTTAATATTCGCAAATTCGTTTAAAGATCAATAAGGGGAGACACGAAAAAGAAGATACTTTGAAAGTAGCTTTTTATTTTAACTTTTTTCCCTTTGATCTTTAAACTTATATATATATGGATTTAAACCTTGACTCGATAACGCAATTTATTCCTGCAAAACATTCGCTAAAGACACACAAGCGCATATTTAAAATAACTATGAAATACTTTGCAAATTAACCAAAACTGTAGAGAAATAGTGAATACCAATTACCATCAAGTATTTTGTTGTTAGTCATTATTAATTGTTGTTGAATTTACCCAAAACCGTAGTTAGATTCAAGTTGAACTTTCAAATACCCGAGAAGTGTATTGAGAGTAAAGTTATGGTAAAAGGATCAGCCGAAAGCCTGATCATGAAACGGATAAGTGGTAGAACTAGTTTGAGCTCGAGAGTAGAGAAATGTGGATATACGAATGTCTGTACTTTATAGTTAAGTGGCAAGTAGAAGTTAACCCGAAAAATGTTTTATTTTCGTTTTGATTTTTTAAGTGCGTGAGGCGCCCAACATTAAACAATTTGTTTTCTCTTCCGAGAGAAACTTTTTTGTTAAGCTTTATAGTTTGGTTAATAATTTTGGTTATTGCAAAATACAATAATAATTATTTAATTCATGTAAAATATGCGATTGGTTTCGTTGTTGTGCGTTTTTCGTGAAGATTTTGCATCGAATAATTTGTAATGACCAGCAACCGTATGAAAGTATGAATAGATTGGCATAATGATTGATTTATTGACTGATTGTTTGGCTGACTGATTAACTGAATGTTTGGCCGATTATTGTAAGTTATAAAAATGGCATTTAACAAGAATATAAAACATTTTTCGTTAACACAAATGTTGAGAATTGAGAGAGAAAGGATCGAAAAGATTTCTTTATGTTTGTTTTTTGTGTGTGTTCTCTTTTTTTTTTTGTTTTTAATTATTATTTGGGAGGAAGACCTCCTCTTGGCGGGGTAATGGATCTATCAGAGGATTGGATATTGGGTGGGCACTACAAATATATAGCGTGGACTCACCTCATGTTGTGATGGTGCCCAGCGGCAGCTCCGATTTGCGGCTTACGATACAGCTCAAAAGCCGAGCCCCGCTGCTCCCGACTCCCGGCCAGATCCAAGGCATGGCGTTCAGGTGTGTGGGGCGGTAGGTTTCCTATGAATATAATTATAATTACATTTTAATTCTATTTAATTCCTAAAAGCAGATTCAAATTAGTTTAAAGAATACTGCACCCACCTATTGGCGGTGGCATGCCGCGGTGTGGTGCAATGTAGGGTCCCGTCCCACTGCCTCCGTTGTAGTGGTGACTATTGCCATTGTAACCATTTGCTTGCGGATATGGCTGCGGAGGCGGTGCCTGTCCATAGTTGCCATTAGAGCCGCCGTAGGTTGGCTGCTGCTGCGGCGTTTGCTGCATGTGCCCGTTGCTGGGCGATCCGGGAGTTGCCTGCTGGCCATAGTGGTGATGGGAGGGCGTTGGCGGATAGTAGAAGCCATTGGGAGAGCGTGGCGAACCAGAGTCCTGAAGGGAGTGAAAATATTTGGTTAGAAATCAGCTTCAACTGCTTTAAATCGTGCGATTAACTTACCCCATTCTCCCAGGGAGTGGTACCTCCGCTGCCACTGCTGCCACCACTTTGGACTGGCGGCCTGTAGTTCTTGGGCTTTGGAGGCGGCACCGGCTTGAAGGGACCGCTGCCATTGCTGCTGGGCGTTCCACTGCCATTCATCTGGCCCTGACCATTTGTCACATTCGGTGGCGGAACCACTCCATGCGACGCTGTCTTCGGAAGCTTGCTGTAGTCCGCTTGCGACACCGAGTTGTTGCGACTGTTGGTTCATGGGGTTTGCAGGATCGTGGATTGGGTGATATTTATATTTGCATTGTGGGTTTGTGGCGGGGATTGTGGTTTTTTAGGGTGTGATTGTACAAAAACAGATGTTGATGATGATGGCGAGCACAAAACATAAGCCGGAAAGAGAAAAAGTTTATGTAATTATAAGGACATGTGTGACAACTATATGATAAATACTTAATACGGGGATTGATAATGAAAATTTGGAAAAAGAATACATTTCGCTTTACTTTAAATTAATAAATTAGAACATATAGTGAAACCTTTCCAATTTTTTGATATCAATCCCCGAAAAACAAATGCTTAGACATTATACAAAAGTCAGGGTGTGAATATAATTATCGTTTATTGCACTCAAGGTCGGGCTTCTATATACACAAGGCAAGGAATTCGATTTAATTAGAAACTAAAAGGGCGTAAAATAGAATTTCGGGAGGGGATTACATAAATTGAGGATTTTTAAGTGCATTTTCGTATATAAAAATTGTAGTTTCAAAATGGCATTCGTATCGTTCGCAATTCTTGGCTTAGACCAGCGTATCGTAGGCGGAGACACCGGACATGAGGGCTGGAGGTGGTGGCAATGGTGCCATTAGGGCATGCAGACGTGGTGCAGCGATCGGACGACGATCAAAGCCGCCCGAGGTGAGGCGCAAGTGCTGCTGGTGACTCAATTGAAGGCCACAGGACAGAGGTAGTTGAAGGGGCAGAGGCATGGGCAGGGAAACGGACACAGGCAAGGACGAAGGCGATGGTGAGAGCGACAACGAGGAAGAGGGTGACATTGACTGCTGCAAATGCAAGTGCTTCAAATGGGGCGCATGAAGATGATAGCGTCTAATGGTTCAGGGACACATACAGAGTCAAATATAGTTTATCAAGTAGTTTATTTGAAACGATACAAGGCAAGAGAATATTTACGACACACACAATCGACAAAATGCATGCAAGTGAGTTGACAACGAACGACGTCGCAGGAGAAAGAGAAAATAAATTGTTTTCTTTATATATATTTAACCGAGTTAACACCTTATATATATACACACTTTCTTCCAGGGGGGATCTTTGAAAATGGTAATGGGATATCCCATTCATACCTGTATTTGCCGTAATCCGTTTTTGTTTCCACCAAAGGCTTGCGTGGGCTGCTTTCCAGGCCCAAATTAGAAGGACGCTGCGGATTGCCATTGCGTGGATCTGGAAAAGAATTTTAAATCATACATTAAATAAAAGTTTAGCCTTAGTTTTAAATTACTTCCAATAGTTACTTACCGATATTACGGGACGCATTCATTTCGTGGTAATGCGGTCGTCCGGGACTGCTCTGGCGGTTCAGATCGTTGGGACCACCGAAACTACGATGATCGTGCGGCGTACGGCCATAGTCATGGCCTTGGCCCACCGGTGGCAAGGGGCGACCACTGTAATAGATAAATATTAATTTTAAATAATGTTATAAATTTGCAAAACTTCAACAAACAAAACCCACCTTGCATTTGGCACTGATTTGAGATCGTCGGGCGCATTGGGACCCAGCCGTCCCAGGTTCTGCATGGCCATCTGGGTGTTGTTGTACGAGTCGTAGCTGGACACGCTGTCGTAGGTAGAAGCACCTCCTCCGCCGCCGCCGTTGGCCTTCAGCTGGGCATTCAGGCGTGCCTGGCGTTCCAAGGATGCGTGGGTTTGCTGCTGCTGCTGTTGACGTTCCATAGTCTCGGCTCCGCCAGCCCCGACCAAAGCATTTCGGGTGATGTACTCCGCCTGGACATCATCCTGTATCACGGCCTTGCCAAACAGACGCTCCTGTGCAGTGCGCCCCAGAGTTCCGTTTCGTGACGAGGATCCTGAGGTGTTCAGGGGCAGATCGCCGGGCTTGGACTGTCGGTCGATGCGCGGCGGCAGATCCGGAGCGTTAATACCGTACAGAGATTGTGGCCGGACCACAGTGGGATCTGCTCCAACGGATGGCTGCTGCTGCTGTTGTTGCTGCTGCTGCTGCGGTGGCACGTTGGTGCCGTAGATGCTGTACTTGCTGGAGTCCATGGTCTGGCGGCGATTGGGATTCGCGGGGACACCATGGTCGTAGGGTACCTGCAGCAGGTGCATTGCAAGGGACGTGAGTGGGTGGCGAGAAATATTAGCACACTGATTGAAATGGCCAACAAAATTTGCAGTTTTTGGTAAGAGAATATTTATGATAAACTATAGAGAAGCCTTTTTCTGAAGAATTTACTAAATTAAGTAATGAAAATTAAACGGAATTTACCATGAAACTAAATTTGAAATTTAAGGCAATTGATTATATTTCTATAGCAAATAAATAAAAATAGATATTTAGATTTTGACGAGAGAGTTCAACTCTTTTCATTTAAAATATTGCAATTTTTGTTGATCATTTGAATGTTTTTTGTATGGAGTTGAGTTTGGCGCTTGGAAACCTCTGAAGTTTTTGGTTTTTAGTGAAAGCGCATGCTAAGTTTGTTTCTTAGACTGAGTTTGGGGTTGAGTTGGTTTTATTTGGTTCTGTTGTTGGTTTTTTCGACCTCTTACCGTATATGGAGGTGGTAGTCCTTCACCAATTATGTCTCTATCCCTATCCAAGTTATCCTGATTAGTGGCAATCGATGGATCTGAGCTCGCTTTAACCAACTGCGGCAAATTGCCAAGCGACAATGATGCGGATGGGCCGGGACTCAGTTCCAAATCGGATTCGGGACTTGATGCATACGAAAGTCGGGAGGTGGTCATGGGGAATAGGAAATCGTCGGAGAGGGATTCTACGGGCTGGGGTTTTGGATTTTTTTTTTTTTTTTGCGGGTTCGTTAGGCGCATTTTTTTTGTTGGCAAGAGTTAAATTCAGTTTAGCAGTAGTTTTCGTAGATTTTTGGTTTTGATTTTCAAATTTAGCGCGTTGAGAGCAACCAACATTATTGTTTTTTCATAATAAATAAAACGCAAGAACAGCAACAAGAAACGTTGATGAAACATTAAAATTTATGATTGATTCGATTTGATTCGATTGATTGAAAGTCGTTCGATTGCGAAGCATTTGGGATACGTAATGTATGGACGAACACAAGATATATATTTGGCATATTTGGATATTGTTTGGTTTTAGTTTTGGACGAGGACATTTTGATTATTTGTTGGCGGTGTGTTTTAATATATGCATCGAGTTTTACGGGGTGATTAAGCGGGAAATGACCATGATGATGTATTTTTGGTTTTGTATTTTTTGGTATGTAAATAAAAGAAACAAATGAAACGAAAAACATTTAGTTAGCAACTTTATAAAAATATTTGGCAAAAATTTGTATGGAGATTTTTGCATAAATGTTGAGACTTAAGCCTAAAAATGTCAATTAATATTTCGGGACATTTCGATATTGTTGATGGGGAAAGGTAGATTAGGGTTTGGAGCCTTGGAAGTTGTCATTGCAGCCATTTAAATGCAACTGAAATTGATTATGAGATTGAAGATCTCTGGAATCTGTGGTGGAATGACAATTTCCATGGGCTCCTTGGGTTATTCATGATATTCATGGGCTCTCTACATGCTTTTAGCTTCGCAAATTACACACATTAATATGTACATACAGATATAGCAGCAATATTATTATTGTTCTTGATCATGCTACACGATGAGGGGGCTTGATTGGGCTTATGAATAATTTAATTAATTTTGTAAACAACTACATGCGATAATTACACAGAGGGGGGATTGAGATATAGAGGAAGGTAGACTGGAGATTCAGCTGAAAAGTCAGTTGTGCCGCCAAGGAAAATGATTCAAATCATTCTGGGGACCTTCTTTTCAACTAAATTAACACCGATTCTCATGCAATGCATTCGTTACTTTGGCCAACATTGTTGTTGGAATCAGCATTATTGTTGCTACTATTATTATTATTGTTTTGATGGCTGTTGTTATTGTTGCTGCTGTTGTTGTGGCTGCTGGTACTACAGTTATTATTAATATTATTATTGTTATTGTGATTGCTACTCGAGTTATTCAAACTGGCTATCTGGCTGGTCAGATTATTGAAGGCCAGCGTAAAGTTGCTCTCATCCACCAAGGTGCCATCGCTGCTCCCGTTGCCATTGCCCAGGAGATTGCTTAGGGAGCCCGAGGAGGAGTAGCCACTGCGGCCGACCAGACCACCCGGACCACTGCCGATCAATCGCTGCTGTGGCTTGGCCATCGGCGCCCTCTTTAAGGCACTGGCATCTGTCAGATGCTGCTGCTGCTGCTGCTCCAGCTCCAGATTGCTGTTCTTGCTCTTGGCCTGATCCGTCGGCAACAGGTTCAGGCTGGAGTCGAAGAGGTTCTTCTGCAGCAGCAGCTCGTGGTAGTAGTAGGGCGTCGTCCGACGCTCGACGGCCGCATTGGGACGCAGGCCATAGCGGCTGATTGGAGTTGGTCCGGGCTGAAAGCCCCTGGATCCACTCGAGTGATTCACTGCACTCGTACTGCCCCCGTTCAGGTTCGAGCTGGAGTGCAGCGGCGTTTGGCTGGAGGAGTAGCTCTGGCTCATGAGATTCGGCTGGGAGCTGTGATAGCCCTCCATGGAAAGGATATTATCATCCAGAACGCCATTGTCCAGCGGAGTGGGATCGGCTGGCGGTGCCAGGCCATTGGGCATCGAGGATGCGGGCTTTATGATCGGCACCATGGTGTATGAGCTGCGATTTCGGGGCTTCTCCGCCAGACTCTGGCTGTGGGCATAGCCCACTGGCGGTGGTCGTGGCGGCGGAGGCGTATGGCCTCGAATTCTATGACTCTGATTTGGATTCGTGTTCAGATTGAAATTGAGATTGAGGTTCTGGGAGTAGCGGGGCACCGAGGTAGAGGCCAGGGGGCGGCAGCAGGCGAACTTGCAAGGCTGAGCGATATAGGGGGGGAATAACATTTCGGTGGGGGAATCGGGGAACTGTTAGTATTTTTTATTTATTTATTTGTTGATTTTTCAGTTTGGGTAGACAACAATCATGGGCATGTTTCACGTGTGTGTGTTTGTGGAGGGTGTGTGGTTTAAAAAACGAATAAGAAAAAGTTTCGAAAGTAAAAATTAGAATATTGACCATAACCAGTTGTAGAAATAAAAGAGTTATAGAGTTTATATAAAATTAGTTTAAGATTTAACTACAATAAATTATTAATATTAGGGTTAGGGGAATGGGGAGAGTTCTCTGCTAACAGGGGATTTCGTAATAAGCTTAACAAAAACTATAATCTCGGTACTAAATAAACTATTGTGTAAGAGTTTGAAAAATTAAATTAATCATTCCATTTCTAGGCTGTTTGAGAAGCTTTCATAGTTATAGAGGGAATAATATATATAATAAACTTGGTATCTAGGATTTTGGGATCATAAGCTAAAAGCTAAAACACATTCTTGTAAAAGATTTTTTGTTTTCTATAAATAAAAGAATTTTCTTTAATATCTGTTTATCTATTTTCTATGTCACAATACCTTTCAAATGTTTAAATATTCTATAAATATTTTTTCTATTCTATTTTTATTACATTTTAAAGCTGATAAAGCTTAACATGTAATTAGGAAGTTGTAAGAGAAATATTTTGTTACCCTATTTCCCATCACCTTTTCGGACAGTTAGAGAACATCGTTATATTAGAGATTACTTAGGACTCACGACATCCAGGAGATGCTTGGGTCAGACTTATAAACTAACAACGACTTGGGACACACACGTAGACAACAACTAGTGAGGAATGCATATGGGAACCCGGATAGGAACGAGATGGACTCACCTTAGACTCGGACATCCACACGGCGCCGCTCTGCTGCAGATCAATCGAATCGCGCAACTTTCGGTACCAGGACTCCTCGTCGCTCAGCCCAATCTGAGTGCTGAAGATGTGCGACCAGACGCGCTCCAGCTTCTGGCACTGCTCCAGCAGCTTCTTGGAGCTCTTGTGGGCCGCCTTCGGGAGGCCGTGGCGCAGCTGCTTGATCACATGCTTGCTGTCCGTCTTCAGGAAAATCACCACCGGATAGAACTGGGCGTAGTTGAGGCGGTCCACCGCATTGGGCGTGATGTCCAGCAGGGCGTGCTTGCCGCGATCCATCACATCCCGGATATTCGATAGGCGCACAATCCGGCATTTTCCACTGTTTCCGGCAGACTTGTCGTCATCCTGCAGCGGAGTGGAGAACTTGTCGGGGAAATCCTTGGCCAAACGCTCACGAGCCAGGTCGGAAACGGGTCCGAAGAGCACGACGGGTCGCACGAAGCCAGGATGGCGCAGGACGACACGCTCGTAGGCAGGGAATTTGGAAATGCTGTCGGAGAAGACGACGTCGTCCCAGTTCTCGCGGGAAAGGCTCTTCGAGCGACGGTGCGTTGAGCTGTAGGTTTTAAAATTATGCAATTAATATTGTTAAATTCTAAAATAAATAAATAATTTCACTCACCGTCGTCGTCGGAAGAAATTGCCTCTCGATTCGTTAGCATTCATCTCCTTTTTGGTGGCATTAAACTGCGCGGTGGCCAGCTCTTCGGCCCTCGATTTGTTCGGTATCACGCCTCGCTGCATCTCCTGGTGACCTCGTCCGATTTTGAGCACCTGCCAGGATCCCACGACGCCATTGTGCAGGGTGTCGATTACACGGAACACGTCGCCCGCCTTGAAGGCCATCTCGCCCTTGGAGGGATTGTCGCAGTGGAAGTGGGTCTTGATGTGGAAGGAATCGCCGCGCTGGTTTGTCACCACCTCGTCGTATTCCTCCTTGCAGTACTGCACAATCAGATCGATGCGATCCTGCAGGCTGAGCAGGAACAGCACAGCCTCCTCGCGCGTCACCCCGTTCATGTCCATGTCGTTGACTTTCAGGATTTTGTCGCCGGGCATCAGGCCCTGCAGGGAAGCCGGAGATCCCGGCTGCACGGCAGTCACAAAGATGCCGGCCTC
This sequence comes from Drosophila mayri, assembly GCA_008042485.1. Taxonomy (NCBI): domain Eukaryota; kingdom Metazoa; phylum Arthropoda; class Insecta; order Diptera; family Drosophilidae; genus Drosophila; species Drosophila mayri. The sequence goes on from VNJN01008580.1 coordinate 126,980, forward strand.
ATTGCCGCCGGTCAGGCGTATGCCTACGCTTCCCTCTTTCTGGAAGGAGATGAATCTCGGCTCGGCACTCTGACGCTCTTCGTACAGCTGCCTGCGGGAGCTGTAAAAGTCCTCCTGGGCCGCTCCGCCACTGGATCCCCTGGGCGGCGGTGGACGCGGGGGCTCATCGGCGCCTCCGCTTCGACCGCGGGTTGGTGTGACTGGTCTGTCCAGTTGCTGCAACGACACTCCGTCGATTAGGGGTCCTCGGGAGCGACCGCGAGGCGTAAGGTTGCTCTTCTCGTCGTTGAGCCCGTTGCCATTCATGGTCGGACCATTGGAGGTTCGTGTGGGGGGCTGAACGTATAGATTTTGTGAGGAGTAGCTGGCTCCGCCTGGCAAATACGGATCCTCCAGGTTGTTGTTGCTGCTGCTGCATCCTGAGACCTGAGCCTGATGGCTGGCGTAAATATTACCCGACGGCTGATGGCTAATGGCTGAGTTGTTAAGATTCAACTGGCTAACGGCCGCCTGGTTGGTGATGTCCCGGAGGACTACCAGGTTCAGCCGCTCCTTGCAGCCATCGATGATCTTCTTGGCCTCCTTGAGACTCATCGTGTCCCCGCAGTTGGTGTTGTGAATGCGGGTGATAATGTCGCCCTCCTGGAGGCTGTATCCGTTGGCGTTCAGCTGCTCGCGGGCCTTCGAGGAGATCTCCTTGACGAACAGCCGGCAGCCGAGCACCACTCCGTAGTCGTCCTTCTTGCCGCCTTTTGTCAGCGTGACCTTAATGGGCTGACCCCCGCTGGCGTTCTGCACCAGCGACGAGTTCAAGGAGTTGGGCTGGCTCAGGCTTGACATGGCCGGCGGCGGAGCAACTCCGCCACTGCCATTGGCCACCAGACCCACCGAGCTCAGGCTGTGCGAGTGCTGGTGCTGCACTGCAGCTGGATTGACTGCTGGGTTGAGGGGCACGCGTCGCTTGACCACCAGTTGGACGGTGTTGCCGCTGTCTCGTAACACCTGCACCGCCGTCGCATACTCCACGTTCTCCAGCGAGACTCCGTTCACCGATATTATCCGATCGTTGACTCTGCAAAGAGGGAAAGGGCGGGGATTTAGTGCCTGTTCGGTATATATGGATCACTTGGCTGCTTTCGGTAATTGCCGGGTAGCTCGTAAACCCTGCTCTAATGACCGAATCGTGACCAAACTAGAGAAGTACAGGTCTCTGTTTATATGCAGGTCATTAGCAACGACCTTGTCCATTTCTACACAGTCATTAGACTTGCAGCCATAATTAAGAAGAACATTTCAGAGGTGATGTCCACTAAAGGATACCCTATAGGAATGTATTATTTATTAATAATCGTATGAGCTACTTAAGAATGGAAACTTCTACCATTTTAGCTTTTAATAGAACATCAGAAATATAGTTATGACTTATTGCATGACACTCAAGTTAATTTCCAGGCTTGTCCCTAAAGTTAACCTTTGATTCATCATTCTCTATGTGTTATTTAAAGTACAGGGTATGCCAAATAATCCACAGTAGCGCACACACCTGAAACTTGAACCCCCTTCGGCTAAAAATACATCATGTTTCGGACCACTGGACTGCAATGCAATCGGGCAGGTAGAGATCAGGCTTGTGGGTCTCTATCTACGCACCACTCCAAGGGAAATCAGGTTAGACTGGGATTGAAGACATACGCTAATAAACGTGCAATTGTCCGAGATATTCAGCATGACTAGACGACTGGAAGTAATAGAGCCCGAGAGCCAAGATTCGGGGCGTCTGCTAAGCGGCTTCCGTGGATTTCTAAGGAATTCCTCCGCAGGCCCGAACAATTACTGACCGTTCTTGGAACGGAACACCGAAGTGGTGGAATGAAAAGTAAAAATATAATGGCAAATAGTAAATAGCACATGACGAATCCCCGACAAGAATGTTATACTTTTCATCATAAAAGTGTGTACAGACAAAGTGGTTAATGATGAAAAAATTATATTGCATGTCTGAGGCGAAGCATATCCATAATTAAGTTGTCTACGAGTGCAGAAAGAAGAGGCCAGCCGACGATCCAAACTAAGCCGCATTTTACTTTCTGTTCGCCGCCGCCGGTGGAACCATTGAGTCTGGAGCGGAGCAAAGCGAAGCGGCTTAGCAATTAAGCCGGGAAAAAATGCGGAAAATGCGACAGGGAATGGCATGGGTTTGCACTCGAAAATAGTTACGTTACTTCTTTATGAACATTTTTTTAAGCTAAAATGCACTCATGTCATGCAAGTTGGTATTTTAAACTAAAAAAAAATCAAAAATAAATTAGTAATCTGGTAAAAAACCAATGCAAAATATTTGAATAAGGAAAACCTTACAAAAATAAATCTAATTTTTAAAAATATATTTTTCCTTTAAATATTTCTCTATTATTTTTTGCTAAACTGATAATTTTACGATTTATTTTTGAAACTACTTGACTGTTTCTGCAAGTGTCTCTTACGTGCCAGCTCCATAACAGTGAAACTTTGGCCATAATGAACCTAAAGGCTTTTGGGCCAGGTCGCCGGGACATGTGATGATGGTCCGCTGCTAATTTCCACTTGTCTCTCCGCTCTCTTGGCAAACATTTTTCCAGCCTCGGCGGCGGGATTTTCCTTTTGAAATTCCCCAGCTGTGGCAGGTAAGAAAGGGACAAGCTGGAAATAGTTCCCGGCATGTCTGGCCCAAAGTAAATACATAGTTTCTTGGGAAGAACAGATTATGACAAGTTTTTAATCATCACAGAGGGAAGTCTGGGGAAGGGCTAGGCCGGGCCAGGTCGTCTGTCGTTGACGATTGAAAAACGCTTTGGAATTTTTATTATCGACAAGAGACGAGACTTTCAGAGACAACGAGATGGAGCTGCCGAGGCGTTGGCTTAATTACATATACGTTTTTTTTTTGGGGCCCTGCTACGTGAGTTTTGGAGTATTATTTGAAGTGTGCTCATTTCGGGTTTTATCTTTCCTAGGAGTGGAGAGAAAAAAAAATAGAAAAAGAGAAGTTCTAAGCCCAAGATTAACGATGTCAATTGTCAGCGACATGAGGAGCATTCCTAATGCTCACTGAGGGAACTGTTCGAACAGAAGGAAACGCTTAGTCTGCACTTTATTTGATCAACTTGCATGGGGGCATAATCATCGTGTCGGACAACAATTAGTTTCCTGCCCCGATAATGCTACCCACTAAGAGGAGGAGGGTCATTCACATCTGTTGAGTCATCCCAGCCAGAGGTTCCCATCCATACGGAATACTTACTGCAATCGATCCTCGGCGGGGCCACCTTTGAGCACATCACTGACTGCTATCGAGGGATCTCCATTGGCGAAGTGCGGATTATCACGTCCACCGGAAACGGCAATACCGAAGCCATATCCCGGCACACGGGTCACCGCCACTGTGTGGTACTCCCAGGTGGTGCGATCACCCTGCAAAAATTAAATAATAAAGAATAAGTTCGAGACTTCAAACAAAATAACATTATATTAGATAAATATATTCGTTATAATAACATAACAGAAATACTACTAGTTATATTAATGTAATTAATTTAACTTTTAAAATATTTAAAGCCTTTGAATTTGGTATAAAACCTACAGTTAAGTTTTCCTATTTTAATTTTTAGACTTAACAAAATTCAAAATATATATTTTTTGTATACAAAAATGTTTCAGATTTTTTTGGATTAATAATTGAATTTAACGAGTGATAAAATTTCTCTATTCTGTGTCGTTTTCAATTTATTTCAATATATTTTAATTGGAATTTGTTAAGGATGGCTGCCAGGCGGAAATGCACATGTGACTTCCGTTTCTCCATTCGCTTTACATACTCGTACTCGGGCCCTTGAACGACGATCCATGAACAATTCAATTTTATGCACTAGAGGTTCCAGCAGGAATGCATAAAAGGGTTAGTGGGATAGTGATAAAAATAATAGTAAAAATCAAGCCAGAAATGGAAGTTGTTTTGTGTGCATTTTCTGTGACTTAATGGTGTTTTCTTGAGCTGGTTTTGTGATGGATGCACATGGCAACAAGCGGAACTAAATAAACCCATAAAGCCATTTGTTTACGAATGAATTCTGATTGAAAAAGGAAATATAAATGGAAACTAAAGAAAGTGTTCTGGAGAAGAGCTATAAATAAAAGAGAATATGTATATAAAGTTTAAGATTGAGAAACTAGAAAGGTGACATATAAAAATGGCCATAAATTAATTTAAACGCTTTAGAGAACTTTCTTTTAAGCCACAAATATTCTGCTTGAAACAAGAAGTCCGAGAAATTCACACTAATCGTTAATAATTATAAAACTTTCTTTTATAAACACGCAGACAAGACCTCTGACTACAATTTCTATATTTCCTCTGTAGTTAAAAATATATATATGATCAATTATATACCAAAACTTGTTGAAGGTATATTTTAACTTTAACAAGTTTTGGTATATAATTGATGTTTTCAGTCGGTCACCACACATTTTCACTCCCCATTTACCAACTGCAATTACCAAATCGCTTTAGTTTGACTTCATTTACCCTCACAGCAGGCGATGGGCTGGCAACTCAGTTGCCGCTTCGACACACAGCCCCCATTAGGGCAAAACTCAATTGAGAGATCCGACTCAATCTCTCAATCATTACACAAATCCAATACAAAATGAACATAAATCAATTAAAAACAAATCCCATCGAAGCTGTTTCCAAATCCTGCATGCAATCGCTGTGATTCACTCCAAAGCGACTCGAAAATGCAATCAATTTCAAATCTGAAGCTTGGCGAGCCAGCCAATCCCCTTTAAAATTTGGAAAAAAATAAATCGAAATTTTTCTCGGCTCAGGTGGGCGCCACAAAATTTTATTTTTTAACAGACAGACGGGCGCAACACGACGCATCCAATTACGAAAAAACACACATATTCCACGCGTGGGCTGGCGTCTGCCTTAGTATAGTATTGTAAATAATAAACAATAAAAAGATAAACACAATTAACTAACAAAAAAAATACAAATTTCAGCTAGTCGCGTGGGCCATAATAAATATTTATAAACTTTTATTTCTGCTGCAGTCGGGGCCCTCTGCAGGTGTATATGAATTTGCATCAGACTGAATCCGAGATATTTTTTTGTTTTTGGTTATGCTTCGCTTGCATTAAGAAATAAAAAATGAAAAACACAGAGCTGCAGGGGGAAGTCGAAAACATGAAAGAAGATTTATGAAATGTTTATGTTGCGGGATTTTTTGACCGAGTTAATGCATTTTGATGGGGGCGGTAGAATTATAATTAACTTAATTGCAAGTGAAATTAGTTGGAAATTTAATGGGGTGCAGCCAAAGGAAGGCGTGCGGAAAAGACTTTCTTTATATATAAACTATATGTAGGAGTAATTAATCTTTTGCATGAAAGTTCTCTTTGGTTTTCCGTAAAGCATAACCCTGAAAGATTTTCGAGAACTTTTGTAACTTAACCTTCATCTGGTAATGCTTAGGCATTCATCAGATTGTTTATCTACGGTTTATCTAGTGAGTTCTACTGGTTCTACTCCACCCTTTTCGTAAGCCATAATTTAAGTCACAGCACTTTGATTTATGGCCCAGTTAGTACCCACTCTTAATGACTTTAATTATGAGGAAAATACGGCTTAAGCTTATTCTTACCACCAGCATGTTGTTTGGGACATAATCCGGAAACTTCATTGTGTTTGCCTTAATTTGGTTTGGGTTTCGTTTGGCGTAGATAGAAATGTCTGTCATACAATGCACTTTGAGCGAGTCAAAGCGATTAATTTGATTATTTAATTGGTTTCGTATGACATGTTTATAGAGAGCGTAATCTCATTTGTGTATTTGTATCACTTGTTTGCTTTGCGATATCGCATATATGAATGCACGTAATTTGGGCACTTGAAGCACACAGAAAATAAACACATTTTGGTATAAAAAATAAAAATAAGGGAATAAATAAATAACAAAAAGCAAAGAGAAATAAAGTGCAAAATTGAGGAATTTCACAATAATAAAGTTTCGAGGCTGATGTCACTTTCAATTGTTGTTGTTAATATATTTGAATACTTCTATTTAGCTATCTAACAGCGGAAAATCCCACAAATTGAGGTAATGATTTATAAATAAACTTATTCATATTTGCTGCAACTTTACGGTGTTTAGACTTTGGTTTCGATTTCAGTCGCGATCTCAATCTTGATTCTTTTCGATTTTATTGGGAGTCAATTTGCATATATATATATATATATATATAGGCAAATACCTGAACGAGGCGTCATCGAGTGGCTCTCGCAGATACTTAACACTCCCATAAAGTTTCGGTGCAAATTAGCATGTTATACTCCACCACAGCTATGGGCACCACCGGATAGGGGAAAAGTATCTCATAGATGTCGAGTATCTAGCGCTCTCCCTCTCTGTGGCTGTCGAGACATTTGCATCGTGCAAAAGGTTTCTTGCCGCCAAGAGCCAAAAGCCAATGACCAGCCAACTTTGCGTTGCAAATTTGGAGCGGAGCGCCGCGTGGCGGCGTGCAACAATCGCCCGTATCTGTTGGATGCACCGAAAGTGAAATGTTCACAGCTGCGCTCCGCTGAGCATTACGGATTGGATGTCGGATTGAGCTATAATTTCTGTTACCCGGTTGCCTGGAATCTCACAGCGATTCTTTGTTGCTAAATGGGAATTTTCTTTGGAGTTTATAAAGCATTAAGCATTTAAATTTGTTCAATAAACTGATATCTCTTTTAATCATAAATTTCTGGTAAATCTTTAATATTGCACTCGATTCAGCTTTGTTTAAGCCTCACAAACAAGGATTGTTAGTTCTTTGAATGGAAACTTCACACTGCATCTTGTGGATGCATCTTTTGGCTATCTTTCAGATAGACTTCACTTTACTATTCCCATCTATTGGCATTACCGCTTTCGTAATGAACAAACACACAATCGGAGTGGGAAAAGATGGAATAACAGAATGGGGGAACAGATACTGCGAGGTAGTATCGCTTGGATACGTCGCGCCGTCGCAGTTGTCCGCTGGCGGAAAACCGTTGACGTTGACGGCTTGAAACACGCTTCGAAACTGTTGGTTACCTACGATTGTGGCTGTGGATGCCAGCCAGTCGGCCAGCAGGCAACGCGATCCAACGGAACGCAAAGCGGACGGTGGGATGAAGGCGCAGCGCAAAACAAACACGAGAATAAATACCAGACTTTGTCGGCGTATCTGTGAGATACTGGCGTATCTGTGTGCTCGCTCGCTGGGATGGTGTTGGTGTGCTGGTTACGTTCCACATTTTGTATTTTATTGAAAGGCCGGAAAGAAGGCAGCGGACACGAAAATGTAAACAAAAACAGAGGAGCAAATAGAAAATATTTGATAAAATTGTGTATGAAAGAGATGTTCAGATTGGAGTTCTCCTCACACAAAGTGCGGGTTCATGTTGTGGGTGTGTGTGTGAGTGTGGAACGTATCTGCAAAATAGAAACTGAACAATCAAGAAATGAAATGAAATATAAAAAGAAAATGATCCGGTTTCTTCATGACTGGGGAGGATCAAAGGAGATGGGCCACATCAAACAAAGGGTGGGATTTCATCATGAATTGAAAATGATAGGATATATATTTCTTACTAGGAAATATATTCATACATATTTTTTATTATATTTTAAAACCTATTTTAGATGAAAAATCCCGTTTAGGCATGTTGCTTGAATCTCTCCAGTTCAATTGCTTTCAAAAACTTCCTCAATCTTTGCCATAAATCTCAATCTATTCCCAGATTTTTCCATCTATTCCGCATTGCTTTGCTGCCACTTGAGAGGCGCAAAAGGCAAAGAAAAGTTTAAAAGTTCACAACTTGAGGCTGCGGTTGCAACTTCAATTCAATTAACTAGCTTCTGGGATCATGTGCAGCGGCCGTCGGTCAACAATGGCATATTAATTCAATCAAGAGATCCCTTATTAAACGTTTAAACGTTTAAAGTGACAAACATGAGTCCCGCCGTCCCTCTTCGGTGGCCAGAGATCACTCCATTATGCGACGAATCAAGTTGGGAATGACACAAGCACATTCTGTGAATTAAACTTTATACATTAAAGTGCAGGCGATGCAGAAATTGTTGCATTCATGAATTTTAAAGACAGCTAAGAAGCAAAAAACGAGCTTTAAAGAGAGTGAGGGGTAGGAGAGGGGTTTCCATATGCAGATAATCGAGAGTGGAACTTGCTTAAAAATTACTGATTTAAGCGGTTTGATTTTACAAAATGTATTTAAGAAAATGTATCTTTTTAGAGGGCTTTATATTAACACAAGAAATATATTTTAAATTTGGTTCAAGCTTTGCCAAATCTATACTAAAATGTTCGATTTACAGAAGTTTTACTGTACCACAGCTATTCATATATGTTTGTAGAGATGGTGTAGGAAAGTAATCCACCGTGCTGACTGTCAGCAACTGAGACTGCAACTGACAGCAGCAGCATCCAGCGACCGGGTCCCCGCCTCCAGAATCGCGCATATTTATGCAAAATTAAAAGCAAATCAACAAGGCAGCTCCCCAGTCCGATTTCCATTTCCAAGCTCCATCATCAGCATAGTTTTTCTCCGCCTTCCCCGGGCAGCGAGGGCAAAAAATATGTAAACGATTCTGACGCCACTGCCAATACCACAGAAGCGCTGCCAAACAATAGGACGACACTAGACTGGAATTCCTATAAAGTCGAACTTCTTGTTCGTGCCAAAAAAAAAAAGAATCTTTATATATAGTATTCATAGTATATAGTGGAGAGAAAAACAAAAGACAGACGTCTCACACTTGGCCACTAAAACAAAGGCAAATATTGTTGAGCTTTTTGGTAGCTGCCAACATATTGAATTGCATTCATTGAATGCTTGGATATTGAATACTGAAATATTTGGGGTCAAAACTGAAGACAATGGCAGCCTCCATTGCAGATAAATAAATCATAGAAGGCCCCGGGTTAGATCCCATCTAAACGATCGCTTTAAATTTGTTCAACACCTACCGAGATTTGAGAAGCGACTAATCCCTTTTTTTAGGCTCTCACGCAATTTATCAATGATTTAATGGATTTTTAATCTATTTCTCTGCTCGTACAGTCATTGCTTTATTCTTGGAGAGGAGGGATCAGGCAGGTAGACCGTTCCCAGGGGCATATTCAGGTACCTAAAGGTCATCATGGTTGTGGATGGTAAGTATTGTTGTAGGGCAACGAAATCCACTCACAAAATCCTACAAAAGTGGTTGCAATGGTTGGTTCCCTGCACTGCTGGGCTCTCTGCTCTTTGCTCTTTATGTTTTTTGTACCTCAATTGATAAACAATTGACTCTTGTGCATTGCACACACACACACACACACAAGCAGGAAAATGCAATCAACCATAACAATTTTAATTTAAGTGTTCATTCCCTTTTCCCTTCCAGTATATTCTTTCGTTTGGTTCTATCTTCGCAGGGGTAGGATAAAGTTTTACCCAGAAAACTTGGCATTGATGTTGCGTTTGGTTTGCCAAAAAGTTCTGTTTCTCCACATTTCCAACTTCCCCTACGTTTTATTTATCGAAGAGACACGACACCAAAGTAAATAAGTTTGGTTGCAATAGGATTTTTATCGAGTTTTGTTCTTGTTTCTTAATGATACACTCTGCAGTCTGTTTGTGTTTTAAGTTACTCGGCCTGCCGCAGAGGGTGTTCCAGATGTTCAAGCTGTGATTTCTTTCAATGAAGGGAAAGACAATATACAACAAATACTGGGAATTATGTGAAATAAGCTGGTGATATACATTCTTTGATTGTCTGATTTCTTAAAGTCATAAATTAGCTGTAAAAGTAAATAAGTGTTAAACCAATTGTGTCTCTAATTCCCTGAAATTCAACTCGTATAATAAATTTAGCTCCCATGATTATCTAATAAATTCTTTCAATTTCTGTTTACGAATTCCCCCTTTTCTGCCCATAAAAGTTAAATTCCACATTGGATCACCATAATGTCACATTCTGGTGTCGATGCATATGGGCAGATGTGACCCGTTCGAAGGACCACTTTCGTATGCCAGTCAGAGGTCCTTGGAACGTGTTCCTGTCTCTCTTATGGGCCACTTGTCTGTCGGGTGTTAAGCGACATCAAATAGTGCTTTTCCCCCGGCCCTGTCGTCCTGCCTGGTTGCAGGAAGCTGTAATATTGTTGCAGGCCACCGCACAGCCGTGTCCGCAACAACAGTAACTGGCCGAGGTTACGTTATCCTGTCGACCACGTAGATGACATACGACTTGTCTGCAGCGATTAACAGGGGTGGAAGGGTGGAGATGTCAGTAGGAGGAAGAGGACCAGGCGGCAATGGCCACGTGACAAGGTGAGCGGAAGGAGACTCTCGGGCGGAAGGAGGTGGCACCGGAACGGATACAAACAGGGTTGGGGTGGCCTCCCCCACTTGACATGGCGGGGCCATTTTGGAGGAGAGCTTTTCAATAACAACATTTGCATATTGCCCGGAGGGACACTGAGAAATATTTCGAAATATTTAAATATATTTTTCACAAACTTAAATAACAGAAATTTCTACAACTTATTTAAATGAAATGGGGGTTCAAATAAATATATCCTTAAAATTCCATATTTATAAAATATATTTTTATATGTTTTTTACAGTGCACGAGTGCCAGACCAAATAAGCGCCGGAGTGGCTGTCGTTTGTCCTTTAGGGAGCTTCATTTAACGAGTTTTATGCCGTCGCGACGTGTTAATGTTTTTGCAGTGCAGAGTCGGCTTTAACACGGAGAGAGTATCTGCGCCTCTATGTATCTATCGGATACGAAAACTTTCCAACCAACAAACTCATGCCGCACTCATGGGCATTTATTTTTTTGTTCGAAAGAATTTCTATCTGTGCCCATTTGTCGAGTGTTTTCTTTTGTTTTTTTTTTCTACGTTACTTTTCGCTTTGTGCGTGTTACGTGCTTGAACTACAAAACTCTAGATTTCGTTTCAAATCCATATATATACGTATATATAGTATAAATTAGGCACCCCTTCCACAACAAAATGCAATTGAGTTTCCAGCAAAGTGCGTTCATGTGTTTGAGTTATGGTGCGCATGCGTGCCACTTGGAAATGCGGCAGGGAAATGCCCTCGGGAATGTATCCGTGGATAGATCTATAGATAGATATTAGCAGCCTAATGGAAGTGACCTTAGGCAACATATTTGGGTCAGTCGCCCCCTGTAACCCCGGGAAATTTGATGCTTCTAGTTAAAATCTTTGAAAGCCAAGCGATGATTGAAAAAAGTGACAAGAGATAATGGCATCTTAGGCCAAAAAGGGAGTGAAGTGCGGCATTATTTTCACGTCTTTTGTAGTCAAGGGTTTTATCACTCTGCATTTTATCAGGATTAAATATCGATCATCAATTTTAACGTAGGAATAACGCAGAATCCTTAAAGCTTAACACTCTGTCCCGTGGCTATTGTCAGTATCCGGGGATAACACATGCTCAAGCATCCTTTCACTTGTCAGGACGTGTTATCCTCGACACACAATGCGCTGTTCTCTCTCTCTCCCTGTGTGTGCCTTTCTATGGCCCAGAGCAAACACCTAGTTCACTTTTTCCTTTTCTTTTTTTTGTATGAGGACGATATGCAAACAGGAAATGGGATACAACAGGATACAGGCTACGGACTCTTACATACATCTTGCTACTATCTCTCATCCTCGTATGCGGAAAGTAAACACTCTGAAAATGAGTGTGTAATTTTCCAAGGCAAACAAGGAGTGAGGAGCACCCAAGGATACGACATGTGAAGTGCCAAAGGAACAGGAAAAATGCCGACTGACACGTCTCCGGGAACAAATCATTATGTTACATTCTAATCACTGTGTGCGCACCGGAGACGTGGAAAAGTAGAGCAAAGGTGAAGTTTCCGAGAAATGCTCGCTATCGAAGGAGAAATGTTTGAGGAAGACCCAGTCAATCGGATTTAAGGAAACAAATAAAGGAAATCAGGAGAAATGCAAATGCTTTAGAAGTTTCAATCAGCTTTGTGTATTCAAGACTCTGCTGCCAAAAATATGTAATCAGGTATAGGCTCTATTTCCCTTTGAATTGCAGAATTTAAATGTTGTTATTTTATTTACTAAAGACCCAGATTTAAATTTCTAGCCAACAACCTGATGCTGCTTAAGCTCATGTTTATTTAATTAACTTAACACTACATTGTTTGTAATTAGTCATTCAAATATAAACAATTTCCAGACAATTAACTTAACGGCTTTCCATCTCCACTCAAGGCTTTATCTGGGTTAGTTAGTTAGTTGCCATTTAGTTGAGTATTTATTTTTTATGGTTTTTGCATTGCAAAACCGATTTATTCTCCATTCAGCAATTAAATCGCAGATTTAAGTGCTCAACCGAAGCAGAGCACAAAACCCACGCAGCACAGAGAGACGAGGCTGTCAAGACCCTCATTGAGAGAACAGAAAAAAGTGGAAAAATCCATAATATTTAATGCCAGTCGTTTGTAATGTATGCAAACTATGTGGTAAGCATCGACACGGCAAAAAAGAACCACCACAGACGATTATCAATACCCACACAATCGATTTAAGTGCAATTTGCATGGCTGCGGCGGTGTCACTTTGGATAAACGTCACAAAAATAATTGACATGGGTTCTTTTTTTTTGGGGTGCAGTATTTGCAAAATAAATGCTGCAGTTAACAGCTAGCTAAATAAAGTAACCTTTTTGTGAATATATTTTGTTTAAATTTATTCGGCTGAAACGCAGTGTGGGCCTGATTGTCCACACCTTTGATGCATCAATGATTCGATTTGTTGTGGGGACAAAACCGAAACCATTCGCAATTAAGAGCAATCTCATGGAATTTGCATTCTGCCACAGAGGAAGTCAACTGGAAAATGCATAAAAAAACGAACTTAAATGACCTCTGCCCCATTCCACCGATTCATAAAGTTTATAATGCATGAGAGAGTTCCGATCCGGGGTCCATCCATCATAATGAACTCTCTAGTCCAGAGAGGCTTTTGCCTTAATTATGCTTAAATTATTCATACTCACGAATATGCCCAAAGGGCAGGCAAATTGTTTTAAAAAGAATGTTTAACTCACCTGCAAAGAAAGGTAGAGAAAACAGAAGCAAATTGTTTAGTAATTATATAATTATGAGCATTATAACTAATAGTATTTAAGCTTATGAGAAGAAAAGATCCCACATTATCATGCATATCAAATTGCCAAGAATTTATCCAATGAAAAAATATATATAATGATTTAGTTTGTTTACTTCTGAGCATATGATTCATATAGCCCTCGAAGCCATCAATCTTCGCCTTTATCTTTGTATTCAAATTTCAATTTAAAAGACGATCGCCTAAAAAAAATAAAAATCGCAATTAGCATGCGAAAAAAAATGTAGAAAAAAGAGCGAGACGAATCTTTTCAGTTTGAGTTCACAAGAGGCCTCTCTTAACCCTTTTCCCTCGACATCTGATGTTTTATTCAGTTTGGGGATTGATTTGCATATAAAATTGCTTGTTAGCATGTTTCGCCTGTTCTCTGTTTTCTGGCTTATTCAGGTTAAAACTTCTCCACGAAAGTAACTTTCACGTGTAATTCCCTTAATTCGCGGCCGAAGAATATTCAAAATTCAACTTTGACATTTCGGTTAGCGAGTGGAAAAATCTCTGACTATGAAATTAAATGAGGCTACACAAATCGAGCCCACACTGATGCTGAATCAAGTCTTTTAGGTGTGTATAATTTAGTTTGTCTAGACGATGTCACGGATCACGATTTAAGGTGTCACAGAAAATTGATTTTACAATTAAATTAAAATATTTACTTAAAGAGTTTTGTATAATATTTATAGAAAACCCGCCAATTCAGTTTACTTTCCCTTTTTTAACTATTTATTTTGCGTAATTGTTTTTATTCTTTAATTGAGTTCAATGCAATAATTTAATATTCTGTGGGCATGGCCAGGACAGACAATGCAAACATTGAAAAAAGCCAATTGCTGTTATCAGCCTTCGACAGCTTTTCATATGCGTAAACAAAAACGCAGCTGGCAAAAAGGCAACTGCTATGAAAAAATATTAATATTTATGGTGAAAAATCAAACGAATAAATATTTTGAATAAATCGAAACAAAGGGAAATTTATTTGCAAATTGAATCCAAAGTGGAACAGCAGCAGGAGAAGCGGATGAGTCACAAAGGGGGCTTATGAATAAAAAAATGAAGTATTTGAATGCAAATAAGTGGAGTCCCAAGAAACCGCAGGCATGGGGACAGGTGTGGCGGATTATGTAAGGAATGTATAGGTTTGGGTGGAGGGTTCTGCCTGATTTGATGTGAATAGAATGGAGTTTATGTCGCCTCAAAGGGTAGTTATTCAACAAGTGCACTTTAAAAATATTAATACTAATAATTTACTATATAGAAGGGATTTTTAATATTCAAAGATTGTTTTCCAAGTAGTTTTTGTATATTTCTCCCATATAATTCTCTGTCTTAAACTAATTTTTTCATATCAAAGGATCTTTTTCTTAAAATATATTTATTATTAAAGAAGTATTTGACAAATATTCCTGTCATTGTTGTTTGCTTTTAATTTCAACAGGTAATATTTCTTAATAAAACCAAAACCTATATGTAGAGGATATATCTTATTTGCCAAGTATCTTTCACAATACTTTCCCTCTAAATAATTATTAAACCCTTTGCTGGGTTAAATGTAAATTTCCTTATATTTCCCCAGTGTATGCAGAATGTGTGTCTCTGCTTTTAAAACAGGTTTGTTTTTAATGTATTATTATGAATCAATCGTCAAGAATTTGAGACTGGGTGCGGTGTGTGTGTGTGCGGTTTGGGGCAGCATGTCAAGTGAAGTTGTCGGTTTTGTATCTCCGCGAACTGCAAAGACACAACTACAAATTGTGGCCATTCATTTCCTAATCAATGCTGTTGCTACCTCAAAGCTCAGTGTTTGTTTCTTCGGGCTGCAAGTTGGTTTCGTAAGCCAGCAAGGAGAAAAATAAAACCTAAATAAAACAAGTCTTTGGCCACCACATAGTTTGGCTTTCAACGCATTTTACATGTTTCACTTGGCATTTTTCAGGCGCTTTGCTGAATGAACTAAGCACACATATCTCAGCCTGATGGGGGTTTGTCTTGCAGTCAGTCCCACTTTTGAAATCCAGTTTTATTTGCCGTATCTAGATTGTCGCTTTTGATTTCAGATTTCCATTTCAAAATGCTAATAAATCTTGGCTCTAACTAAGATCGCTTTGCGTAAAAGCTGTGTGAAACGTGCTGTTGTTCTTTTTAATCTGAGAAGTGGAGCAACAAGTTGGGGGATTCCAAGGCTAAATCTGATATTTAATTGTATAGTTATAGAACTTGTTTTGGCAAAAAGATTTCACTTTCTATTACAAAAGAAACACTATATAATTCAAATTATGTTTTTACTCTAGTTTTCTAAAGCAGTTTTGTAATGGCATCTATTCCAAGACATATCCCAATCTTTTTACAAATACACCTGTTTAAGTTTATGAAAGATTTTCCCACTTTTTCCCACTCCATATCAATCCCACGCCCCTTCCTAAAATTATGGTGTTTTCAATCAAATGTTCACATGAAACCATAGCCAATACCTCCTGCTCCAAAAAAAACAATGTTAATTACAATGAAATGACTTCATCAGAGTGCAGCCAACAAAAAAGTTAATTTGAAGCTCACGTGACTAACACAAGACAGAAGCTAAATTAACAATTTTACAGCTCTGAAGCTATGCAGGCGAAGGCGGGGAAAGTGGAAAAAGGGTTTTCCCTCGTTTCCAATGCTGATTGCTAGGCCAAACAATTATGAGGCTCGGCATGGCAACCGACACTCGGCGGGGAATGAATATAGTCAAACATTGATGAAGAGATATAGTATGCATTTCCAGGGGGGCCTTGGTAATTGCCTGATCATGGGAAGGGCCCGTGGCCCCAAAAATCACTCAATTGCCCCGATCAATGCAGTTCATGGCCTCGTGACTAGATAACTTTCCAAATCCGGACTGGCAGCTGCAGAATAATGGCGTCAAATTACCAATATCAATCAATGGGTTAAACGAATCGAAAACCAACACCCGCATCGTTTGATCGACAAGAAAATAAAATGAGAAAAACAACAACAAACAAAAGGGGGAAAAAGTCTCCAAAGGGCACCGGCTATAGTTTGTTTTTGGTGTTACTGAAAACCAGTTCAACAACTTGACTTGGATGCTGCCTGCAAAGACTTTTTCTTTCTTTCGAAGCGAGTTTATTTTTATCCCCCCGTTTGAGTTGAAATCTTGAGACCCGGCTCTCGACTC
This sequence comes from Drosophila mayri, assembly GCA_008042485.1. NCBI lineage: Eukaryota > Metazoa > Arthropoda > Insecta > Diptera > Drosophilidae > Drosophila > Drosophila mayri. The sequence continues at coordinate 143,406 of VNJN01008580.1, forward strand.
ACTCAATCCTTGGAGAGTTCTTTAGGGCCCCGATTCGAGTTTCTGGCGCTCTTTTATTTTATTTTATTTCCAGATCGAACGGCGAGTTTACATTTTTTTTTTGTATTTTTTACAGTCGCGTGAAACTGGTTTCCTCTCGCTGTGCTGCCATGGTAGAGATTCTTTATGGCCCTGCTGTATTTGCTTTTCCAGAAATCGGTTTAAAGGATTTCACAAAACTTGAGCATCGGGGTAGCATAAATTGCGGTTTAAGGTGCTTGGAAATGTCTTCATAAATATGGGGAATATCTGAACTTGGCCATGACAGAGAATGATAGAAATGGACATTATTTTGGGCTTATAAATGGTTTAGATTCTACTTCAGTTGAATTTAAACTCTAATATATTCTCCATTGATCAAGCTTTGAAGATATTTCTAAAAAAAATTCCACTTTCTACATCATTTACGTATCAGATATTCTCATAAATAATCATTAGCCAGTGCCATCGGTGAATGGCTATAAAAATAGTGTTGAATCCATGGAATGTGATCAAGTCTAGTCGGTTATTTATAATCAATGCGACATTATGACTATTATTATTATATGTAGCCATGAATTATGCATTCCAAGCGCCGCTTTTAGATTGCGGCAGGTCTTGACTTGAGGTAAAAAATATGAAAAGTGAATGCCAGTCCAAGACTAGTCCAAGCAATGTCAAGTTTTTCATGCTAACCTATGTGATCTGGGGACGGAAAATGAAGGGGAAAATGAGCAGCAAAAAATTAAATGAAAAATACTATAGACAAGCAATAAAAAATAATATATTATAAAAGCATTTAGGAATGATTATAACTGAAATTGTAAATAAATAAGCCCCAAATTTGTATTCACTTTAAATGGTGCTTTGCTTTCATTCAAAAGTCGCACAAAAGAATTTTATAAAAGCCCGGCTTTAATGGCTTTTCTTTTTAACTAATTTCCCTATCTCTGTTTTCCAATCTGAAATATTCAAAAAGGCATTTCCCATTCGTTTTCGAACAAAAACCTGAATCCACTTGATAAAAGTTTCACTTTCAAAAAAATGCATTAATTTTACGACTACAAGTTATTGGGCTGGCAATTCCTGCCAGCAGATACTTGTGCATTTTGGCCCAAGTTGATTACACAGGCTCAACACAGGTGAGACAACAGGTTGAGGTCCTCCTCCTCCCTGAATCGTTTGCAATTTTTGGTTTTGTTAATTATTTTATTTCAGAGCCTGTCATGTGAAATTACACGCTTTATGTTAATTAACAGTTTCTTGGGGGATTTTCTTTCAGGTTTCGAGTTGATGTTATCACTGGCAATTTTTGTGATTGAACTTTTCCGGTGGAAATTCAACAGAAAATATTTTCGTTGGGGTTTCTATGGGGTTATCAAGCTCTTGGCATCGCTCTAACCATCAATTTGCTTAGCTGAAACCCCTAACAGTATTCGTGTTTCCTTCGGTTTGTTTATAACCTTTATGGTTTTGGGCTTGTCTGTCCATAAAAAGTCTCCTCATTGCATCGTCGTCAGTCGTGTGTTTTCAATGCATTTTCACTTACTGCAAACTTGGCACCTTTTTTTCCCCCCTTTCAGTCTAAGTTTTTGCTGATGAGGTGAGAGTTTTCAAGTAAGCAAAGAGTGTAAATAGATTTTGCCTAATGAGAGGACAGCATAAAAACCCTGGGATAAAAAGGTGCTAAACTTGATATATCTTATAGTATAACACTAAGTTTAATATATTAAATAAAAAAAGAGTTTAAAAAGTCTTGCTTTCTGCTAATGATGACAGCTAATTATGCAAATCAAACTGGCCTAAGGGCAAGATGATACAAAAGACCATCAAGGGAAAAGCAGCAAGATATAAATATCAATAATAAACTATTAATAAATTAAGTTAAACCTTGGAAATCTCAGAAAATAAAGTGCCCTTAGGCATTCGACTTGCTTTAAATTCTTGAAAATATTTTACAGCATCTTTTCTCTTCCTTTTACTGCTAATAACCCACCCAATATATGTTTTATGGTCAAATTCCTTGGAATTTGTGGCTTTACCTGTTGCTGAAATGACTCATGTCGAAAGTGATTGTTTGGCAGGACGTGCTGGTTGCCCGTTGCCGATCCGCTGACTATATCCATATCTACCAATGTGCTTGCGAATTTTGCAGCTATTTGCTTTATTGTGCGTTATTTCGAGGAGGTTATGGCTGCTTGGTAACTACTGCCACATGTTGCACGTTTGAAATCTGGTTGGCAGAAATGTAAATGCAAGATTTTCACCTCTTCGGCGAAAAAACTGGTTTGAGGCACACTTGGTTAAAGCATTTTACTGGACACAGGTAATGGACAAGGGAATAACATTTTTGTTGTCAGGGATTTCTTTGTTGTTGCATTTCGCTGTGACTCTTATTTTTTATTTATAATTTATTTTAGATGTGTATTTGTGGTTAATTAATTGCAGTTGCGCGCGTGACAAACAAAAATCTGCAGAGGAAAAAAGTACAGGCGCCCCCAACGAAAACGAACACAAGCGACACAGAGGGGCACTGAGGGAGGCGGCACGAGTTCGATTTGAAAATTACAAAAACTATCAAAGAATTCGGCGCGAGCTGAGCACAAGTCTTTCGTCCGTTAATCGCGTCCACTCGCCAGCAAGCGTTGGCCACTTTTGAAATAAACTCAAGAAAGCAAAAGCCGACCAGCAACGGCGGCAACGTACATACGTGGAAAACGTTCACGTTCGAAATATGCTCAAAAATGCCCACTCACACACACCGTTGCACGTAGGAAACACAGGTAAGCAACGCACGCTCGCACACACACACAACACACAGAGCATGCATACCTGGGCCAGGTAAATGACAGAGCGTAAACTTGTTGCTTGCAACATGAGCGAAAAATGTTGCCGGGCAACTTTTCGCTGGCAACCCGGTTTGGACCTTTTAGTTGGACACACCAAACACTACCTGTGTGTGCCAGGTGTACGAGTGTGTGTGGGGGAGTGTGTGTAGAGTTGAGGTTCACTCAAACTGCGGCGACAAAGATACAAAATCAGCGCTCAAATAGGCAGCACTGGCAACGGGTTTTCAACGATTGCTTTTGAAGCATTTGAAGCTCCTTGGGTTAACACTTTTGAGGCACGACTTTTTGGCATGAAAATTAAAAGCGCCTGTTTAGGTATTCAATGGGTTAAGTAGGAATTTTTGTGGCAAACTAAAAGATATTATAAAAATAGATTTAAAAAACTTCTTTATATTTTAGAATGAAGAAAATAGGAAACTGGTTTATACAACAGATAAATCCCTGAAGAGGGTTCTTAACAGAGCATTAAAGGGTTAAGCAAGGAGTGCTCTTCTTCTTGTTTACCTCCCTCCTTTCACCCTCCTGTGCCCCTTTTTTTTGCCAAGCAGTCCCTTAGTCCCTGCTTGTTGTTGCTATTCAAGTTTGCAATCAAAGATAAAGGAAAAACTTGGCACAACTTTTTGTTGCATTCAGTGTGAAGTTGGTATTTATAGGAATGTCGGTTGTTGTTGCTGCTGCCAGAGAGCTGCTGTGAATTCGCAATGAGTGCAAAAATGAGCCAAAGGGAGGGTACCAGCAGGAGGCGCAAAAAAAGGAGCACAACAGATGGTCGGAACGAAGGAAGGATGGATCGTTGGGATGGAGTGCAATGAAAATGCAATGAGTTAGTCACCGGCGCAATGGCTTTAAAAAGAAGTATATGTTTTATTAATTTTTTTTTATTAAAGAAATTTAAATTCCGATGCACAACCTAATTTTTATAAATCTCGAAAATGTTTAAATGCCTTGTCTATATTTTTCTTCACTTCAAAAGAAAATTTAATTATTTAAATTCAAATTAAATTTTTATCTGTATTTATTATTTTTTACAAACAATAAAAACTTGTTGTATTATTGTTAAATCATTGTTTGTCCAAGAAGAATAACTTTAAAAGTACCTCCTCAAAAGACAAAGGCTTAGTCCCGAAAATAATCGTAGCAAATAGGTTTATAGTTTCATCAAGTGGCTGAATGAGTAGACAAAAAGTCTAGGGGATGACAAGGAAATATGAAATAGGACCATATAAAACCCATTTCAATCCCATTTTCCAAAACTTCACCCAAGAGTCAAACAGCTTAACATTAACCCAGGTCATGTAGAGATTTAATTAAAAGCAAAATGAAAAGCAGCCACTTTCCGACACTCGGAAGTTGGTAAAAGAATTTCAATTAAATAGTTGGCCGGTTCTTCGCGATAACGTAAATCCATTTCAGTTGCTTCTATTTTATTTTCCAAATTCAATTAACTTGCACAGCTTGCAGCAGAGGCAATAGTTTTTTTTTTTTTTTTGGGCGATGATTTCTATCTAGCGGGCTCTGGGACTCGGTAATGACCTGGCTTATGTGAAGCAATTACCCAAAAACTTAATGCCCGGCAATTACTTTATATCTCTTTTTCCTTACTTTTATTTTCGCTGAGCGTTTGAGCACGTGCAACATTTCAAATTGTCGGCGTGTCTTTTTAATTTTTTGTTTTTGTTGTTTTGGTCGTTTTTTTGTTTTTTGACACAATTATTGTTCCGCGGTGTCTTACGAAAACCCCAAAGTCGGGGGACAACGCCACCTGGCCATTACAAGTTATATCTTTTTTTTTATATATATAAAGTCTCGCAATTGGATAATTTGATTTGCAGTCGGGAGCGAGCTGCACTGCCACTGCATGCATAAAGTTTCATGGCCCGTAATTTGTGGCCAAAGATTTGCAATTTGGCTTGGCTGCAGGCAGAGTATCAACGGAGATTGTGCAATTATGTTGGCCAAAGGGTTATAAATAGTTTTCAGATTTGTAAATATATTTTAAGACTTTTTAAGGCCCGCGAGAAACAAGACAAACATTTTTCCATTAATTCTTTAAGTTCTCTTCCGTAGATTTTCCTATTTTAAATTTTATATAAACTCCTTTAACTTCCAGAAAATCAATATTTTGATTTAGCCCTAAAAGAAAAACATGAACCTTAATTAAGAGCTCGGCACCACAAATTTTTTCCTCGTGACTTGATTGACTTTACTCTGCCTTGCATTTTCAATAAGCTGCAGCAATTTGCTTCCAAAAATATCTTGGCACGTGACTGTCATGGACTACAAAACTGAAGCAGAAACTGACAGCAGAAGAAGAAAATCTGTAAAATGTTGTTAACAAAGTTACTGGCCCCCAACTTTCTTCAGTTCCCCCAGCGGAACCTCAAAAAAGCAGCCGCAAGGGGGGAACAAAGGGCTTCTTTCGATTTACGAGCCACTGCAACGGAGGGGAAGTCCCCAATCGGACTTGAGCTGCATTGCAATTGTTTTTTTGTTTCCCTGCATATGAAAGTCACACACTGCATACATTTTCCTTAAATTCCTTAACCCCTTCAGAGCTTTAAAGCTAGAATTTAAAGAGATAAATTTATGCCCATTTTGCTTGGGTTTCCACTTCCAATTTATTTCATTTCATTTCAGTTGATGCGAAACGAGCTTGAGCTCCAAATGGACTTATACACACGGCGGAAGTGGAGTCGGGGGAGGAGTGGAATTACAGTGGGTGTGTTGTTGATTGGACTTCAGTTTCAAACCATTTTATATTGAATTTTCTCATCATAGTAAATTAGAAAAAGGTAAGTGAATTGAGGGACCAGAGGTAGAAATAAATTTATGATAAAAATAATGGAATTTCTAAGCTTAAATTAAACTTCCTGCTTTAACATTTTGAATCTTAACATGAATGAATAACATGAGTCATTTATTAAGACTTTTAAACCACGGTTTTGCCCACGTCCAAAGGCACAATCAACGAAACCAATTTCTCAAACTCAAGTGCTCCTCAGAGTCCGAATCTGAATCTGAATCCGAAACAGAAGCGCATAAATTGTGCCCCAAGCGAAGAAAGAATTAAGCCAAAAAAACTATATATATATCCACTAATGACGATAGCGAAAACGAACCAGAAAAGACAAAAATTAAAATAAAACCAAGAAAAAGACTAAATCGTCATGGAAGCCTGAGCAACACAGCGGGTTAAAAATGCATAAAATAAGTTTTAAAAGAGCAAGGAACAGGCTATAAAGGCAGTAAAAGGAACCACATCAAAGCTTTGACTTTTGGGGCTTATTCAGAGATTGAAAAAGCAGGAGGATGGAATATCTTTCAGGGCAGGTGTGTTCGAGGATGCCAAATTAGCAGCTACCGGCTGTCCAGCTCCTTCTCCTCCTCCTTCTTCTGCCACTCCTGCCCCCTCACCACCTTTTATTTCTTCATCCCACTTTGCCTTCATTTCCATTTAAGCCCTCCAGCAAAATTTTGAACATCATTAATTTTAATTTTTGCGCAGACGCACCCCAGGGGCGGTAGGCTTCACTGCCTCTATTCTGGACACTGCAGACTTCACAAGCACGATGAGTGATGACGACCTGGCGGAACGAGTCCCAAGCCACATGGCCAGTGGCCACAGGCGTAATTAAGGTGGCCGAAAGAGGAAAAGGTGTCGCAGCAACAATTGAAAGTGTTGCAATGTCGCGGCGCTGAGCTGGTTGACAAATTTCCAAGTTGCTCAACAGCCATGCAATGCGATGATTGATTGTTGGATTGGTTGTTTTCAATTTGAATTTCGAAATAGTGCGGGGAAAGTAAATACTTTCTAGACATCCATCCTCGAAGAATATAATAAACATATTTAATATTTGTTTAAGCCTATTTTGTTATTATTTATTATTATTTAAGAGTAAGTATTATTAGTCATAGAAAGTTCAGCTTGAAAGATTGTAAACGTTCTAGACATAGTGGAAATATTTTTGCGGAGTTAACCAACAGACCGTGTGGCCTAATGGATAAGGCGTCGGACTTCGGATCCGAAGATTGCAGGTTCGAGTCCTGTCACGGTCGCAGAAGTATTTATTTTTTAGAAAAAAATTCAAAAGTTTTTAAAATGCGGTTTGGAAGTTTTAATAATAATAATAATTATTAAGAACAATATTGGTTTCATAAAAAAAATTTAAAAAATAATTCCCTTTAAGATATTTTCAAGCTTACACAATTTGTTAATTAAATGTGTTCCTAAGAGCCCCTGTAGAAAATTTGTATTTATATTTGTCTCATTAATCAGACTCTCACCTTCTTGAAGCGTCTTCTTTGGGTTGAAGAATGTGTGGAGGCGGTTTCAAGCATGTTGCTCCCATTTTCCCCGCCGCCATCCCGTTTACCCAGAGCCTGGAGCAGATCATCTACGTTGCGTATATACGGACGATCCCTTTCCTGATTCCGTTCCCGATCCCTGTCACCGGCACTGCCGCCGCCGCCACCCATGCAGCTGGTGATGCTCTTGTTGCCCAAACTATTGCTGCGGGATCGGGATCTGGTCTTTTGCTTGCCCAGCCAATAAACCTGATTGGCCAAATTGATTTCGGCGGCGGCGGCAGCGGTAGCAGCCTTTCGTCTGCCCAACTGCTGGTGCTCCTGCACCTGCTGCTGTTCCTGCTGCAGCTGGTCATTGGCCAAATATTCGCCGGCAATATGAACTTTGGGTGTGCTGACCAATTGCAGACCCGTGGCTCCGAATTGCTGCGGAAACTCGTGCAGCTCGAGCGGATACCGGGGGTCCATGGGTTGGCCCGGCTGGCGGGGATACATGAATCCGTCGCGGAGGAACAGCTTGCTGGTGGTGTAGACCTTGTCGTTGATCTGGTAGAGGCCACTGGACCCGGGTCCATCGCCGCCACCAATAATGCCGTTCCGCACATAGGCGGCGGGGCGATAGCGCACCAACGGATTGTACAGATTCGCTTTGGGCGGCTTGTTTTTAAAGCTGCGACGACGACCAGTGCTGGGCTTCATATTTTTTATTTATAATTCGCCTGAGTTCCGTCACACCCTATTGATAATATATATGAATATTTTTTGTTGTTTTCGTTTTTTGTTGCAGTGAAAATCGCGTAATCCACCCTGTGTGGTGACTCGGTCTGTGAGTTGCGCAGCTCAAGTCGAGTCTAAGCGTTGTGCCTCTCAATGACCGTGTGGCCTAATGGATAAGGCGTCGGACTTCGGATCCGAAGATTGCAGGTTCGAGTCCTGTCACGGTCGAAGCCAAACTTTTTTTTTTTTTTTATTTAGGATTCTTTTTATAGTTTTATTATTATTTGGCTTTTTAATTAAGTTTTTTATTTTAAAAACATTAAATAATTTTGTAAGCGAACCAGTTTTTACATGGGCTGGGCGTTACTTTACACAGCTTGTACACGATAGGTAGTGGGCAGTTTTTGAAATACTCTTAAAAACAATAAAAACTATTAAAAATAAAAAAGGCTTTACTTGTAAGTTTAATTTTTTTTTTTTAATAAAACAATTTATTTTTGGTTATCATCTAAATAAACTTAAACAAATTTATTTATGTAAAAGTATTCGCCAGCCGCCTAACAGTATGCAACTATTTCATGTTGATATTATTTATCAGTCCAATGAAAAAACTGCGCCGACAAATAGGCAACGTTTTTATAGCTTTATAGCGCCTAGAAAATGCCACAGTCTAAACAAAAATCTCACACAAAATTTAGATTGAAACTTATGTTCGATTTGTGTTATTTTTTGTTGACGCGACAACCAACACAGCACGTTCGCCACACAGCACGTTCGATTTTCCACTGCAATTGTTTGATTTTATTGCAACAACCTTTTCCCCTGTTTGCTGGAAGGCACACGCACGGTAAATCCAATTAGCCGGACGGGTTTGAACTACCTCCACAGTTCACCTTTCGAGGTAAATTGTTTTCCGAACCCAAAGTATTGACACAGTTTTCGAGTCACTTGTTTTGTTAGACACATTCGTCGTCTTCCTGAACACACTGAACTGTCATATGAGAATGGTTAAGAGAGGTAGATTGGCAGAAGAAGGGCTCGAACCGAACTGAAATTCTATGCTAATCTGTCAACTCAGAGTTGGTTAATTAAAGCCTGATTTGGCAAATAATTGTGGCTTAGAACGGTCTTCTGTTCGATGCTGACCCCAATACCAAGTCCAATTCGATTTGTAATTTTCGAGGCACCACGATTGGGTCAATGAATGTTCAGTGTAATGAACTGTAGTGGGATTGACGCCCCTTTTTGTTGGATATTATGCTTTTTTTAATCCGAATTGAGTTCAACTTGGATTCGACTTATTCAAGGTTAGTTGAAAAGGGGTTAGAAAATGGCAGCAATTGAATTTTGAGAGGTCAAGTAGCGGGAATCAATATCTAATGATCTAGCTTAGGCAGTGATCGAAATGTGTAACAAAATGTTAGACATATTTAAAAATAAATACATATTTATTAGCTGGGAAAATAATAATCTCTTAATTACTTTAAATATTCACTTTGGCTCGTGAAAATTGAAAATTAAATTGAATTTACAAAACCTCTACATCAATTTTCTCAAAAATGAGTGTTGATACCATTAACTCCAATCCCCTCATTTTCTCCATTAGCATATTTAACTTTTCCAACTCTCAAATATCACTCCTAAGACTCCACTCCACTAGATCGTAAAGCCCCTCTCCGTTTCAAGCTGTCAACTTCCTATCCACTCCATCTTTATCTTTATAAAGATTTGTCTCACTAGCACTTCCGCCTACGGATATCGGTTGTTTTTTGGTGGGATTTTTCGTTCGAACCGCGTTGAGATACAGGCGCAAACTAAACTGAATTAAATTCAATGAATTTGAAGAGCCTATCAACCAGACACGAGTATATATTTTTTTCCAATGGATAACACACTACCAGCTGCTGAGGAATACAAGAACAAAAGCGATTGCGATAAAGCTCACTGTGAGTGCGAGCAGAGGGGTTTTCAGAGGGAAATGGTCGAACGGGGGACATAAGCCAAACAAATACACCCCCTAAAAGAAAGGCAAATTGTGGGAGGGGATGAAGATGCGTAGGGAAGAACCATCAAAAGGGAAGGTTTCCAAGTGATTAAAAACTACTTAAAACAGTGAGAAACAGGTGCTTCAGCCTTTAATATCTTAGAAGCAAAGAAAGTATTTTTCAGAATTTTATGTTTATCGAATAAATAACATCAATATAATTTTTAAAACTCAATTACTATTCCGTAGTTTAAATAACATTAAAAGTCTTGAAACCGAAAAATATCAATAGCATATAAACAATTAATTTCAGGATATAACTTATTCTTAATACACCCAATATAATCTCAAAAGTATAAATATAATAAAAAGTACTTACAAAAAACTCATCCTCGATTACGGGATCGGCCAGCATCTCAATGGCCTCTGTCATGGATCTGCAGGTGCGATTTGTATTCTTCTTTTTCTTGAGCTTCCTGCCCAGAGTGGCGGCATCGCTGAACCGATGGAGCAGCTTGTCCCGCTTTCGAACAGCCAGAGGACTGGCCGTGGAGCTCGTGTGGCACAGCAGCGATCCATAGCCATTCGTGGAGGAGATGGTTCCAGTGTTGGCATAAAAGTTCTGCGGCTGATATTGTGCCGGAGCTGTCAGCGTGCTATTCGAGTCAATCTTCTGGATGAGATTGTACTCAGATTGAGGATATTTACTGGCCAAACAGGACATGGAGTCTGCGGAGGATTTGGATGTCAGCTGCGGCTTGGGTGGCGGTGGCGGCGGTGGCTCTTTCATCAAGGCCACGCGACGCGGAGCTGCACGTGGCATGGTGGCCGACTGAGGCGACGAGGCAATATCGCCGCCATAGCTCACCGCTCGACGATTGCGATCGTTTTCCTTTTCCCTGAAAGAGAATAAGAAAAGGAAAGAGTTAAAAATCTATTGTATAAATATTTAAAATTTATTAAATGTAATGTTTAACTTAACAATAAATTATTATCTTTTTCTTGGCGCACCTATACCGTCTCCTCTGCATTGGGGGACTAAAGAAACAGTTGGGCGAGAGGGGGACAAAGTAACCCCACTGCGGATCTCTATCCGGCCCCTCGTGGTACATTCCCAGCTGCGGGGTCATCTCCCTGGATCGACTGGATCTCAGCAGGGGCATGGAGACCCTCTGGGGACCATAGCTTCTGCTAGACCGAAAATGATTCCTATATATGTGACGTTCCAAGGAGGAAGTCGTAGTCGTCGCATCCGAATCGAGGGTGCAGTCAGAATGATCCTTGTTTTCCAGGGTAGCATTACTGCCCAGGTCCTCCACCCCGTCATCATCATCCGTGGAACCCTCGGGCACCGTATAGCAGGTATTATCGAATTGCGACATCTCACAGTTAATATTTGGCTTTTTCCTTTTTTGTTTTCAGATTTTTCTTTTGCACAAATTTAATTCTTTGTCATTGCGGCTCCCACGTAAAATTGTTTCAATTATTTAATTAGTGCGCGCAACTTGTTGTTGTTTTATTTAATTTTTCTTGTATTTTATTTTCCCTTGACAAATGTTAAACGACAATTTTAGAGTGTCTGGCACTTAATTGCTCCACTCGAGCTTGACTGTGTCTGTGGCTTAAATATTGTAGCGGCAGGAGAACATTAGACAGGCCAAGGCATTTATCATGTTCACCCTCCGGACATGTCGTGGAAAAACAGAGGCACACCAAGGGGATAGGGAGGTAGGGGAGAGGGATGTGGGTAAGGAGCCGTTGTGTATGTCCAGTGGGCACAATTAAAAGTCGTTTTCGACCTCAGTCCGGAAAGTCGCCCTAATGAGGTGATGAACGGAAGACGGTCATATTTGGTCTAGTTAAGATATTTTTCAGTTGGCGTTTTCCCTTCACAGACAATTTTCTTAAAGGTGGAACAAAGAAAATCAGTGGGAACATTTTGAGGTCATTTTCCAGTCGTAATTATTAGTTTGGATAATGGGAAAATTATAGAAAGAATCTTAGTGAAAGAGTAAATTGCTATATATTTCATATGTGTACTTTATTTGTGATTTTTTCTTGATTTTTATCATATTTTTTAATATAAACTTCTATTATTTGATTTAATTCCACGATATGAAGGGTTTAAGTTAATTGCATCTTTAAATAATCTTTTTAATATTCTTGATTTTTGTCTTTAACTTTGTGTGTTCATTTTTCCCATATTTTCTCTTTCCAAACACCCATTAACCCCTTAAAACCCTTTAAGCCCGCAGGCTGGAAAATTTGCAACTTAAATGCTCATTAAAGATTCATGGGGTGAAAAACGAAAGTGTCAACAGTTGAATCCATCAACAATGCAATTAAAATGTCAAACACGTAGGTAGGAGTGAGTCTCCCCTTTAACCCGCACTTCCCCTACGAAACAAAGTAAATAAATACGTATGTTTATATATATATATATGTCTTTGTATATATTCCTTCGTGTAACTTCCCATTTGAGGCACACGCAGCACTCTTGTAAAAGAGTCTCCATTATAATGATGATGCAAAAAGTGATCCCTGAGGGGGAATATGGTATTCCGGACATCTGCAGAATTTGCAGACGGCGACAAGCCGGATATGAAGATTACAACGGATTCGGGTTGCAGTTGGGTTTATATTTATTTTATTGTTGCAATTATTTTCCTGTTTACCGCCTAGAATTGCTTATTGGCGCAATGAAACTTGATTAATGACTAACGAGCGAAATGGGGGACAACATCCGGAGAGGTGAACTTGAAAGATGTGTTATTTATGATGGCGAAATGGGCGCCAATATCAATGGCAGAGGAAGAAGGATTTCCCCATAATAGAAATCAGAGCAAGAAAGAGGGGACTTTGACAGTTCATTTCCATAAACGGAAAGATAAATTAATTATTAGGCTATGAAATTTATAGTTTCTGAAATAGGAATAACTTTTATTTGTTTTTTTTTATCAACAATTTGGTTCATTTTTTATGGTGCATTTATTTAATGTTTGCTTTTTAAATGAGTAATTTATATAGTTTTCATTTATTTTTTACTATACTGTATGTAAGTATTTAAATTTCCTTTAATTTATTGCTTTCTTTATTTATTTTATTTCCCATCTTTCGTTCACAATCATATTAATTTTTTAGGATTATGATACATTTTTAAGCCATACACTATGATTTTATTTAAAAACACTTTCTTTTCATAACATTAACATTAAAAAAATTTTTTTTTTTGATCAAAAACATTATTAGTCATGGGATTTTCCATTTTATTTTATTTACTTTCTTAGATTTGTTCTTTTATTTATAAAAGACTCTCACAAGTCGCACAGCCTTGCTCATCAATCATTCTATAAATACTTTGATTGGGTCAGTAATATTTCCCAGTCATGTCAAAAGCATATGCCAATTTTCTGGTTTTATATTATTTACTATTTTTTCATTAACAAAACAGGGACACACACAAACGCACGATCTGAGGGAAAACTTCAAATAAAACGTTTTCCGATATAATTCTATGAGAATTTTTCAACAAACGCCGCGGATGTTCAAAGTAAATGTGCTGACCGCCGGCAATTTTCCAACTGATTTCGAATAGAGCCACAGAAATTGTGTAGCCGCCGTGGGAGCAGACACAACAACAAATACAACCCTCTCAGTTTTTGTCGTGAAAAGCTCCCAAAAATATTGAGAAAAGCGGGAGAGAACGACAATGGAGGTATCATATAAGGGGAGAGAGAGTCGATAAATGGAGGAGAGTGCGACAAATAAGAACAAACATTGTGTTTAACTTAAATTGCTTAATATTTGGGGACCAAAATAAAAGCATCAACGAAAAGTAGCAGACAAAGTCAAAAGAAACAAGCAGGCTAAAAGGTATCAACTGTGGAAATGCCCTCGAAAAAGTCCTTAATAATATTCTTCCTGAGAAAGCTGTGAAAAATATATTTTTTGAAATTTAATTTTTATAAGCCGAACAATTTGTATAATAATAATTTGAATTTCTAATAAATTGATATAATTCAGTAATTATTTGATTCCTAAAATATTCTACAAAATATAGTTTGATATTAAATTGATAATTATAAATTTATATTAATTTTAAAGGATTTTAGTTTTAGCTAAAGTAAATTTTTGGAATCAAAATGTATAATCAAACAATATCTCACTTTGAACGTACCCATGATATGAGGGTATAAAAAGATCCCCAAAATCGGTCTCAGTGGAGACAATTCCCCTGGATAACAAGGTGCAACACCCAAGTGCCCATATTTCCCATTAAATGTGTGTGCGTGTGTGAAATGTCATGGAAAATAAATGTCAGACGCTTAAAAATTAGTTCCTCTCTTTTGTTCTCTATCTACAGATTGTCTTTCTGCTTTTGTACACAAAAAGAAAATTAAATTTAAATTCAATTAAAAAAAGTATCTGTATCTGTAAAATATCTATATTTGTATAAACATCTGTATATGTATAATTAATATAATAAATAATATTGATTGAATTAGGGACTTAACCTTAATTTAATCAAAACAATTTCCTTCTTGTTTTCTGCATGTTATTGTATTTAACATTTAATACTTGTATTTTTTTCAATACATAATTTACTTAATTAATTACTTTCAGTGCAGCATTAAATTGCCGTGACTTTTGAGAGAAAAAAAAACTTAAACTGTTCCTGTTTCTTATTGGTGTTATTAAAAATAAACATGGATAAAGTGTTTTCCGCTGGGGTGCCGCCAAGGAACGCAACATTTTCACTTGTCACGCATTTATTTTTCCCATTTTCCATGTCGGAGAATGTGTGTCATGTCTGCGGTTTTTATTGACATCTGTCCGAGACGCTTTGGTGCAATTGGAGTGATTAATAAAATAAAATCGGGGGGAGTGCAGGAGGGAGTAACCCTAATTCCTGCCGAAGCTCTATCAATTACACTTGTTAATTAAGCTTGGGTGTGGATTAGCCCGCATTTTCCGCTTGTCCCCCCCCGAGGGTGTGTTTTTATTTTTTTTTGATAACAACAATTGCATGTCTGCCGCTGCTGGCCGCACAATTGCAATTAAATCAGTTCTAAAACGGGCGTGCTTGCTACATGGAACTTAAGTCCAATTGCCTCCGAGCATTAAATTAACAATGCAGGCAGCAAATGGAACCAAATGGAATGGAATCGATTGCTAAGACCATATATATTTATATATATTTGTATGTTTATGTATGTGCATGTGGGTTGCGAATGGCGGAGAATTAATTAAAGCACTGCAGCAGGGGCGAGAGAAGTAGATCTTTAAGATAACAGAGCGGGCATTCGTGCTATAAATAAATGCAGTTGAGAGAGTTTAATAAATCACGGATAAATATTTTCGGGCCAGAGCCGAGGTAAATATTGTTGTTTAAAAATATCTTAAAGATTAACATAAAAAATATTAGGATACACTTACGAAATGTTGTAAGTTTGAAAGAGAAATGTGTGAGTTTTGGTTTCGTTAAGAAACTATAAGTTGCTTTAAAAAATCTTGTCAGCCAAGCAAGTTCTTTTTAAATACTGAGAAAAATCTATAAACATTCTCCTAAATAAATTAAATACTTTAAATCCTAATTGAATTATTATACAATTCTAATCATAATATTTAAAGTTTAAACCCCTTGACATCGTTTACCTTTCTCGACCCAAAGCAACTTACGTCAGCCGGGAATTTAAAATGGGTATAATCGATTCGATTAGTGTCACTCTGGGGATTAATTGAATTAAACTCCGAGTCTCGGCCGCAGTCATTGCACTATGAGAGCTATGTTAAGTGTAATTACAATGCACAAGATGTCAAATGACTTTAACCCCTTAACACAAATGGCTAGAGACAGACTTCGGAAAGCGAGAGGACGCACTGCAGCAGTGGACACAAAAAGACAAAGGAAAATTGTTAAAGGAAAAATTATCTGTAGCTTCAAGTTGAGGTGATGTGACTCAGATATAGTGCGATTAAGCTGTGCTGACAGCTCACATGATAGATGCTGGCACGTGGTCGTCGTAATTTAATTTTTCGCTGGCCGAGAAAAAAAGATAATTAATTATGGAAATGAGAGTTGGACATTTGTAATGTGGAGTACAGATACATAGAGCTTTAAACTGGTTTTTTTAAGAAAGAGAAAGACTGAAGGCTGAAGTATACAACTGGTTCTTTTTAAGGTTCTTAGGAAACTGATCTCCTTTGGGACAATCACCAACCAAAGAACTTAATCCAGAAAAAATCTTTACTAATAGTTTATCAATTTTGAAGTGCTAGAAATTTGTTTAATAAACATAAAGTTTAAGACCATAACTCATTTATGCCACCCCAAATCATAAATCAGTTTCCATATGAATGTCTTGGGCATAATTTTCCAAAACCGAATACCACAATATCACTAAAAGATTTCAAAACTTTAAAATAGCTTCGGTGAAATGTTGTCAAAAGGTGGGGCAGCGCCAATGTTTGGCTTGCCCTGCATCTGTCGCTATAAATAACAAAGAAAACAAAACTAATAATCAAAGAAAAACAAAAATATACACGGAAAACTTGGCAACCCTTTTAGACAGCTGCCGCTGGGTGAGGAAATAATTTAGGAGACAATGAGGCATCCGTTCAGGAGAATAATAAAAATAAATATTAAAGTCTCTGCCACAGCCGACAAACACGAGCCAAAAAAACGCAAATTGAATTGGGTTTGTCTTTTGGCGCGTTTAATTGCAGACCATAAATCAGGGGGCCGGGACAGCTTAACTGGTTTTTTTTTTTTGCCAAAATGCAAAACGGTTTTTATTTCTTTTCTTGTCATAGACAATGTTTTGAAAATAAGCCCGCAAATATGAAAAATTAAAACTCATTATGGAGAGGATTCTCAGAAATATTCAACTGATTATATTTGCTTTCCCATTCAAGTTAACAAAAATCTCATTAATAAAAGAAGAGTGATCACTTTCGTGACTAAATGCTGGTATTGATTTCACATAAAAAAGTAAAGGGTAAAGGCCCTGCCTGCAGGGGTTCACCGATTTTAAAGAGCTTTTTGATGAAAGGCTGTACGTCATTTTGAGGGCCACCCGTCGAGGACTTGGGATCCAATTCCGGTTTTACTGTAATTGACACTCTCACGTTCGCGAACGCCTTTATGATTTACTGGATAATTGCTGGGAGGAAGTGTGTGAAAACCGTTGTGGGAAATGGGGCCAAACCGACTTGTACTGTGGATTGTGAAGTAATTATTATACTTGGAATATGGTAATTATGTTTTCATCACAAGGAAATTAAGATGAAGGCTTACGGTTACGGTTTACTATAATAATTTAATAATTTATTTGAAAGGCCATAAATCACCTAAAAAGTAATCAAAATTCTTCAACTTATGTTTCTTTCATCTTTTTGCTAATTGGTGGGAATATTACTCATATGCTAAATGATATATTTTTTTTGTTTCAAATATAAAGTTCTTTGCAAAAATCATTATTCCTAAGCCCCAACTTTTGTTTAACTACTCATAATTTCAGCACATTAAGGCCAAAACAAATAGTCAAGGCTTTTTTTCTTGTTATAATGACTAAACTGCAGTCAATTTGAGGGGTGAAAACAAGTTTCTAATGTATTTTTAGTGTATGCATAATTTTTCATATTTATTTACTAATTCTGTTTAGGATTAACACATCACATAAACGTTTCAAACACCAAACACCAGTTTGCAAAATAACAAAATAAACAGGAATTTAAGAAACCAAAAAAGCAAAAGGCACTAAAAGCAAGCTTGAAAGGTGTTGAAAACATTGGTCACGCAAAGCGTTCAAAGTGATTGACACATGTTCGATTCCTGTAAAAACTGACCCCACCCAAAAAATGCAAAAAGCACGAAAATTTGCAGATAATTTAAGCAAATTATAGCCCCCAAACAGAACATGAAACTAATTCAAAGCACACACAAAAAGGTTGCACTAATTTGCTTAAGGCCAATTGGGGGAAAAAAAAAACTACAATTGCGCTGTGATTTTCGGGGTGTAGTTGGCAAATTGCAATTGGCCAAAAGGATTGATTGAGTCATAAAGTGGAGGAGAATCGATTTCTTTTCTTCGACATCACGAATTCAGCCATTGGGCAAAACTAGTGAGGAAATCGAAACGTAAACCCAAACCCAAACCCAGTGGCCAGCAAATTGAGTCTGTTATTACCATTGGCCTCGAGACGAATCCTTTTACCACTCTGCCCCATTTTTACGTGGAAAGCTAATCAATCTCTGGACAATTAGAGAGCTCGCCAGAGACACCAATTAGTGAACGCAAGCCAAGCCTCGCAACTAAATCATGAACAGCTGCCGCAGCCACTGACTGGGTTTCTGGTTCGGATCCAGAAAGAGAATCGGGATCGGTATCTGGATCTGCAGAGCCATCTGCGACGCGTGTTGCCAATTTATCTTTTGAGCGAGTGACCCAGCTGGGGACTGGCATATTCTGCAGATTTGCTGGCGCATGACTCATTCGCCGGGAGATAATCCTGTTTTTCCTCGGGTCTGAGCCTGACTTGGCCATACGCTGCTACCATGGAGCTGGCTTTGGTTTACCAACTTTTAAAAAGAACTGGAAAATCATGGCTTTAAAATAAGTTCAAATGTAGGAGTTTAGGACAAGTATATTTTGTAATTTTTATAATTTTTTTATACCGTTTAAGAACCCACTCCCTTGAGCTGTCCCATCAATCTATTGTGATTACAATATCCTGGATCAACATGGAGCATGCCTAGACCTATCCCCCGATAAATAAGATCCTCGCCAAGCTATAATATAGTCAGGCAGTAGTCAATTGTTGACGGGTGCAAGGCATACAAATTTCGCCATAACTCAAGCGACTCTGCACTCTCGGGAGACGCTTTTGTTTATGGCCTGTTACCCGGGCTTTGTTTATAAACTGGTTCAAAATTTGCACGTCTTTGGCATATAAATCGCATGGAATAAGACACTGCTCGTATCCCAAAACTGCAGGAGAAACTGCAGCAGCAGCAGCAGCAGTGGTAAAGAAACTGCTGGCAGTCCAACTTGTTTATCTGTCGTTTTCAGCTGGCTGGCAAAGTCCGTCCAAAGTCCTGGCCGCGTCGTACTCCTCTAACATTTCTCCTTTTCCCCCGTTCCGGATGGTTGTCAGACCAACGCCAACAGCTGTCGTGCAAGTTTGTTTCCATCTCATAGCCCCCGGGCAGTAGTAAAGGGGGAAAAGTCTGGGCTTGGGCTTAGACCGAGGTCTTAGTCTCGGGATGATGATCGTCGCTTGCATGCAAAACCCAACCAAGCTATATGACCAAACAGTTTATAGTTATGTTTTATTGTCTGAAGGGGTTGCCCCCTGCCTTCTTTATTTCCCTGATTTCATGACGCTCACGTTGGTTACCCTTTTGTCCTCTTTGCCTATGCAAATTCCACATATGAGCGACGTTCTCTGAATTTTAACTTTTACTTCATTTCATTCCGATGGCGCCTGGCTTGGCCCTAACGGTAATGTGAGAAAAGAAGTTAAGAAACTTCCCAATGAAAGGTAAAAAATTGTTCTTGGCAATCTGCATAATCAAAAGCTAGCAATCTAAGTGTCAAGTGAGCCAAAGGCACCTTAATTTTTAATATACAAAAATTATAAAGCTGGGTGCAAAAAGTCTTATCTAACGGCAGTAAAATATAATCCAAAATAAATTTAAAATGTATAAAAATGAAAGAAAAGGTATAGAAAACTCCCTCCTAAATGAATTATTCAAACAATTAACCTTTCATCTATGTTAATTTCCTTGTAGAAAAAGCTTTAATTATAAATCTTATATTTCTCAAGGCGAAAGTCCAAGCCAAAACCAAAGTGAATGAAAATTCTCACCATAATTCTAATTTAGTCTCTACAACAATAAGGATGGACTGAATATTGTTCCCTTTTTTGGGCTTTACCATTTCCTTGTGTATCCATTTCGTTTTCCATTAACAAGTTGCGAAACATAACGCCGACACCACCTAAGAAGGCAGCACCGCGGTCTCCACCTCTTAATTTACTTGTCTCTCATTCGGTTTTTGCATTTCAACTTGGCCAAGGCTCGTGCCATATGCCCCCGCAGGCCATAAACGTTTTTCTCTTTTTTATTGTTGTGAAAGCGTTTTGTGCCAAGGTGTGCATAGAATACACAAAAATAAAAAACTCAATAAATGTAAAAATTAAAAAGATTTCGCAATTTCGACCTGAGCCTGTTGGTTGTCTGCGTTCCAATAAAAACTGCTGCATTTATATAATGGCTCATAATATTTGTAGGTGGTCTGAGACTCAGATATATATATATATATAGTACAAGTCAAGAAAAAAATCTAAATAAATCTGAGTCTATGGCAAAACGCCCACAAATTGTGCAAGGCACACACTGCTTTTAAGCCATTTTCCATCATCCATTAAAAAACCATAAAATATTTGGTTTCGGGTCTCTGATTGCATTTCAGGCGTTGCCGGATGATGTTGGGCAATAATAAATCCGATAAAAGGAAAAATGTTTAATTAGAGCGCTAAATGCTGCCTCCCCCCGGCTCCTCCCCTCGCTCTTTACCACCACCAACCACTGACAATAACGTGATTGTCTATTTTCACATATTAATTTATCATTATAAATAGATTTATTGTCTTACGGGTGACTCGTTTCGGTTGCATGGCAAAACAAAAGACTTAGGCGACAAACTCGTTTCTTTGTCTCTTCATTTGGGAAAATCTTTTGTTTACCTTTTTCGCCCAGGGAGTTGGGGCAGTTGGGTTCTCTGATTTGCATAGATTGCAATAGTATCTTAAGCGGAGATTTTACTTTGATGAATAAGTGGCGATTATCTTTTAATATTTCTGCGTAAGAAACAGTTAAGACTTCATCGAGAGAAATAAAGACTTCAAGACAAGAGACTTTCTTGATTAAAATGTTTTTTATTTACAAAAATAATTAATTACCGATTTTTTTGTAAGCCTTTATTTATTTAAAACAATATAGAAATAGAAAATTTTTATATATATATATATATAAATATATTTGTTTAAAACCAAAAGAAGCCCCAGAACCATCTTGATTTTAAGCAACCTACTGCTAAATATTTGTGACAAATATTTAACTAATTGTTTGACTGCTCTCAGCTCCTCTGCCCTTTACCCTGAACCATTTCGAGAGCTGTTTTTGAATCGAATTTATTGTTTCGTTGCCGATTCGATTTGCTGTTGTTGTTAGTGTTTCCATTTGTTTGTGGCTCGGCTTTTGTTATGCTAAAACCAATTGGTGGCAACCTTTTGGTATTTAAACTTGACTTTAGCCAGCGGCAGCAGCTAAAACAAACTTCTCTGGGATGGCATTAGATGCTGGCGCTTTATTATTGTTGCTATTCCGCCGTTGCTATTGTTATTGTTATTATAATCCGTGTCTGCCAGAGTCTCCCATCAAGACATCACGTAATAGGCGATCGGTCGGTCACTGGTTACACCTGTTTCAGCGCCGTCGTCTTTTCGGGGGGAGGGAGGTGGTTTTTTTTCTCCCTGTAACATCGTGTAATGATATGCCACCAGCAGGGTTTACGGTGCACAGTCTACAGTTACTACACGTTTTCCTCCTCAATGAAAAGTTCATCAAACGCATTGGCATGCCACAAGTGGCAATTGCCTTTATGCTCGAGCTATAATCTGCCAGAGTCTTTGACTCGGCCCGAAAATCAACGAACGGAAAATTGCGGAAAGCTCAATAACATTTAATTTGAGGAAAATCCCATATAACAGCAGCCATCCTTTGGACTCCTCCCCTTCTGACACCAGCTTAAAAAAAAAAAATAAAAACAACCGAAAACGGCAATTAAAAATGACGAGTGAAAGTTTTCCTTTGATTTTTATTCGCACATTTCGCATAGAAAATGTCGTAATCAAATTTCGATTTAAACTGGCTTAGATATTCGCACGTTTTATGTGGATTTTTCGATGTTTTTTTATACGTCGCATATATGCTAATTTAAGTGCGTTTCGTTGAGGCGACAAATTGCCAGTTGAAATCGTGCGTTTGTTGAACTTCATTTGCATAGCTGAGCTGAACCAGTTTATTTTGTATTTACATTTTTTTTTCTCTCTGTGAAAAAGGTCTTTGATTTTTCGAGTGGAAAGTGAAACTTATCCCAAAAGAAAGTATTGCCTCCCGCGATACATTTTGATCTCGAATTTATACGAATTTATACGATGACGGAGCCTCATTAAGTTGTAGGAGTTGGAAGTGACTGGCCCGTTCGCTCAATTTGTTTATTTATCTAAATTCAAATGCTTTTGATTAGTCCAGCGAGATAATATTCTAATTATGGCCCAGAGTCACGCTAATGATGATGATTTAATTTATGGTTAAGTGGTTGCGATGACTTTTAACCTACGCCAAGGCAAATCACTATGGGAACACCGTCTGATGCGGATGGATAACATTTTAGGGTTTGGTTTTGGAAATTTGTTTTTATGGCCAAACAAAATGTAACGCCTCCGCAAAAGGTGTAACTAAAGTTGAGATTTTTATAGAGTATTTCTTATGTTTATGTTTGATAAGTAAAGGTATTTTGTGAGGTTTTTTTTAGACAAATAGAATAGGCTTTATAAGATTTTATTACTCTTGAGGGTATACAAATGTTTAAACTATTTTTTAGGATATTTTTCCTGTTGTATTTCAATGAGAAAAATCCTTAAACAATTTCTTTTCATTTCCAGTTGCATAATCCGTTCACCTGCTTTATTTTATGGAATACGAGAAATCATAAACAGATTCAGTGAATTTCTCACAGGTTTTCAACAAGCTTCGTTATTGCCAAAACGTTTTTTTTTTTTTTTTTTTTTTACATTTTCTTTTGAGATCATTTGTCTTCGATCTCCTTTTTTATTGGCTCTTCCCAGGCCACTTCCACTTGGACCTTCAATCTCAGAGTGAAATGGATATCGTATGGGAAGTTAATTAAGAAGAAGGTGCCGAAGAAGTGAGGGACATGGGAACTTGTTTCTGATATTGCATCAATTGGAAACCAGAAACCAAAAAAGTGTTGCGCCCCAACCCGACATCAATATCAAACAAAATAACAACTCAAGCTAGCCATGGCTATAGCTACCTGCCTGAATATCATAATTATTTTAAGTCATTAAACTTCAAGAAATCAAATCTCGACTACATATCAAAAGTTAACCAAGCAATAGCGCAAAAAAAGAGCCGAAACGAGAAAATCCCGCAACGATAAGGAAATTATGTATTAAACACATTGACGATTGGACAGGCCGCCACCGCCCGTAAAACAACATGATCTCGGGACAGTTAAGAAAAACGGAGAAAAAACTTAACAAGTTGCTACAGCCACAGAGCAAAAAAAAGAGCGAAAAAAAATCAAGAAAATCTCGCCACACCAACCGATTTTGGCGGCTGTTTAAGTGAATTAAATATTGCGCAACATCTGGAGAGAAAAAACAGAAAGAAAAAAAACACTACTTCTGCAGAAACTTGCCCGTGTTCATTGGCCATATAAATGGTAACAACTTGGCCGATCTGAATCTCCCCTGCATCTCCTCGAAGCGGCTGCATTTGTGGTCAAGCTGTCGCTCAACTGCAGTCCGCAAATGGCTAAAATGCGCGCTCATGACCGCAGGCAATAAAATAATTAAGATGAACATTAAAAGCGGGCAAAAAAATGGCTGCATTAATTCACACTTTGAGCTGGTTTTCAATATGCTTGAACGAGTCCAAAATGAGATGTGATTTTAGTTAACTGGGCTTTTTACCTATCATATTTTGTAGATAAAAAATTGATGATAAAATTTCTTAATTAATTAATAAAAGTAGGAAAACGTTGCATATTAATTTATGCTGTTGTATTTATTATCTAGAGAAAATACTTAAAGTATTCTAATATGTTTTCAAAATATTTTTAAAATTAAATATTCCTTCAAAAATAAAATCAAACATTCAAAGGGAAATTACTAAATATTTGACTTAACCCTTGGAAATTATTTATTTCTTGGCCCAACCTAAAAACAAACTAAATAGTCCTCAGTTTCCACATTCGATTGCTTATTAAAGTTTCATCAAAGAATCGGCAAATTGTAGAGCAATCAAACGAAACAACGTTAATAACACCCAACTGTCGTCGCTGTGTTTTGTCAATTTTGAGGATTGGTCAACGTGTCGTATACACAATTTGCACAATCCGAAGCAGGCATTGCCACAGCAGCAAATGCATAGTAAATGCAGCAGCCAAAAGCCACTCAAAGTGCAACTGGGATTAGTAAACAATTATGGTTTATTCGCGAAATTGCAACAAGTTAATTCGAACCCAGCAATTGGCAGTGGCGACGACGAATAAATTTATTCGTAGGGCGTTAACAATACAGAAACGGAAAAACCGGGGAAAATTGCACAAGAAAAGTCTGCGGATTTGGTAATTGCGGACTTCACCAACAGAGTAATTTATTTCTTAAAAAAATAAATCGATTTGAATTCAACTCACTTGTCAATGTAATCGATCGTTTCAATTTCCTTTTGTATCTTTTCCGCACTGAGGCATTCCTCATCCAAATTGGCAGAATCTGAAATCGAAAAATAAAGGTTTGTAATTAGTTTAGATTTTACTGGGAACTCCTCTGTCGTTGCATACATTGTAGATACATATATAAAATTTATGAGCTGCATTCACAGCAAAATGGTAAACACATGTCACCTCCAACACGGCCAACATAAATTATAATTAGCGTGGCAAAAACCAGAAATGCAATGAAACAAAACTCACGCACTCAAAACTCGAATAGAAAAAGGTGTACAAGTAATCCCGCTTAACCTTAGAATCACATGTTGGATATATAGACACAGATTTTGCAGACATATAAATCGTTGTTCGTGGCATGATTTATGAGACAGCAGCCACAGCTGAGCGATACATATAGATCACTTCAAATGCCGGCCAAATGTCAATCAACACCGAACGCACACGGGGAGCCATAAAAGATCGGATGGAGTACACATATAACGCTATAGAGACCCTGACAGACACTTTTATATATCGGATACCCCGCCAAAGTGAGTGAGTGCGATCGAGATCAAAGTGTTGGCTTCGTATAAGGCGCAAAAGAATAAATATGAAACATAAACACGGCAAGGTAAATATAATTTACAATTGAAAACGAACAATGGTTACCCTAAAAGCAATCTGATTATACAGATCAGCACTATTATTCACCTTATGCATGGTTTTTTGAGTTGGGTTTCCTTTGAGTGTATCACCAAAAGAGGCTAACTGTCTTATGACTTTAACAGACAAGCTGGCACTCTGCACTCTGCGGCTTAGAGATTTAAGGCAATGGGAAAAAAATATATGAAATTGAGTTAATTTATAAAGAAGCATATAGTCTAACTATATAATATTTCATTTATTAATTTTCTTTTATAGTTTGTAATCTTTAAATCTCAGCTTCTAAGTTACATCATCCCGAAACGCACTGTACTTGCCAAATGGCTTATACAGCAACTTGTCCAAATCTAGGCAAGTCTTTTTTTGGTCTTTGAAGTCAGGGGAGCGTCAATCTAAGACAGACACTTCAAGTTCAATTGAAAATTGCGCCAAAAGGGAGCGCGGAGTGTTCGGATAGAGACTACAAATCCAAGAATAAAGACCAACCGCATTGCCAGACAATGGTAACTCGCACACGCGAATGTAAACAAACGGATTGAGGCTGGGCTAAATCTAAGCCAGCTGTTGATACGCTTTAAGACAAGTTTTCCGTGGCATAAGTGACTGGGCCTCGATCGTGTCTAAAGCACTAGACTCAAACTCCGGCCAAGAACTCCAGCCACCAGACACCAGAGACAAGTCAAGTCAGCTGAACTTGGTGTGCGATTTCTTGAATGCAAATTAGTTTTTGAACCTGTTGCAATTTGCTGTAACCCCCAACTGCTGCCCCTTCTGAAACATGGTGTTCCCAAGCAGAATGCTAATTGGAGGGAACGGAGAGATCGAGTAAGCGGAGGTCCCTGAAATAAACTCATGAAAAATAGTTCACAAATTAAGCTCCAGAGAACTCCATCTCCGGCAGCAAGAAGCTCACTCGTGCATGTCCTAGAGACATGCGTGAGAAAATCATCGCAGAACTTCCCACGGCAGCGACTGCAAAATTTATGCAATGCCAGAAGCAACAGCGCGACTTTGTAGCTAAAAAGGGTCTAGGTCTAGTCATTGGATGGGGTTGCAGCTCCTGATGGCCATTGCCTGATTTGATACTTGTAAATAACCAGTCCGAGGATGAGGATGCTGTGTGGCAAAACACTGTTTTGCATTTGGCCAGCGGCTGACTTTGGCACGTTTTTAGGTTGATGCCTCTGCCGGATAGCCCTGGAATTATGTTCTAAAATGTTACGATCAGAAAGTGCAGTGTAAATGGGTTCCAAGCGAGAAGGAAACATTCAGTGATCTGCCCTTGGGTAGCTATCTACACATAGAATTTTGAATAGGTTAGGAAAGGAAGTGTAATCCCTTATTTTATCTGTATAAATTTAATGAAAAATATTTGTAATACCAACTGATATTTAAGGTCTTGAAAAACATTGCAATGGAGACGGGTTCAAAGGAGACTAAGAGTAGTGGTTTTTACATCTTTAACCCCAGTAACTAACAGTTAATCTGCCATTAATGGGTTAGCACCTTAGACTATAAAATAAAACTATTTCTGCGGTTGGTCGATCCCCCTCTCGAGGTGTTAATAAAAACGAAACTTAAGCAAACAATGAACTTCTTCTGGAGCCTCAAAAGTTGCCAGTAATTTCCTCTCACAAAGCACCCAGAAATTCCATCCACAAATAAATGCAAATCAAACCGCAAAAAGAACAGAGATTAATGTTAGAATATGGAAAAAGACTAGAGAAAAGGTGGTAAGAAAGAAGCAGTAGCCCAAGAGGAATCACAAAGAAAGATAAATGATGCGGCGGAAACGGAAATATCTTAGCCAAGTTACGGCAATTTGTGGTTTTAATAGCTTTCCCCGTCTGGTCGGTGGCTCTCTTACATGAACGGTTTTATGGGCGCTGGTAATTGAGAACCCAGAACATGCGACCAGACACCTCATGCCGGGTGACAAATTAAGGGGATCGGTGGCGGTAGGCTCCTGTGTCTCTTCATTTAATCGCCTAGCACTTTTCTCATCTCCCGTAACGTGACGGATGATGTCCCATAAAATATGCAAAATATTTTTCAAAACAGAAAAAGACAAATAGCGGAATAGTTGCGGTGGTTGCACAAAGCAAAAAAAAATAGATACAAAATAGACAAAGAAGTTTACAATTACTGCAAGTGAGAAAAGTGCTTGCAAGTTGAGTAAATAAATCACCGTGGGAAAGGGTTTATGTAAAAGTAAAAGGAAAATTTGGAGACAAGCGCCAAACAATTATCATAAATCTTATTTAACAAATTAAACACAATTGGCAGCCAATAACGAATATGGCTTTAAAGGCTAAACGATGCGACACCAAAAGTGGGAAATATGAAACGGCAAAAAGTCAAATATAAAACCACTTCGCTTCACACCCCTCCACAATTCCCCCTCCCAAAAGAGTTTTCAGCTACCAGTTTCAGCCAAAATGAAAATGAAAATAAAAAAAAAAAGAAGACAAACAATTGTCGCGACCATTTTTACCCCGGGTATCAAGTTACCCCAGACAATTGTCCAAAGAAATACACATATCTCAGGCTGCACACTTTATTTAACAACAATTGCAGTGTTTAGGGCTCAGAGAAAAGCCGCAAGTGACATATTTTTTTGTATTTTTCTTTCGAGGGGCTAAGGCGATTCAAATGGAATTTATTTGCCTGATTTTCAATTAAAAAAACATTGTGTAACGTCTGAAGACTGAGTGAGAAATGGTAGAGAAACGAAAATGAAAGTAGGGATTAAGTGCGTGTGATATACGATATGGGGCTTGGGGTTATGCATGTGGGAATTAAATTGGTGTGGGAATGTATATTTTTCGCAGTTTCTGCAATAAAATTAAGTAATATTTTAATCGGATATACAAATAAAAAAAATGAAGGAAGTGAAGTTTAAAATTATTTCTTAAACTGTGAAAAGAAATCACTTTAAAGTGATTAATCAAATACTGCAATTAAATATATTACTAAGAGCATAATTATCCCATTAATATGCCAAAAAGCCATGCCACAAAATATGTGTAGAATGTTGAGGCATGGAAAATCGCTTGACATCAAACATTTTTCCCCATAACTTTGGGATAATTAAAGCGATGCTTGAGGTTGCGCTATGTAAATATTTTTTAAACAAAAAACGCACGCTTCGGCGATTTATCAATGAAATAATGACCCGCCGCCGCCGCTGGTGTCAGTCAAAGTTTAATTTTGATCCCAGGCTTAACATAAAATTTCACAGAGATTAAACCTCGGCGGCCAGAAGTGTTGCAATGTCAAAGTTGTGCCACCGAAAAAAATATTTCAACAAAAAAATAGGGGATTAAACAAGGGAAGTACAAATCGATATGTGTTGGCTGCGTTGACTGACAATTGAAATGAGTCTGCACAGAAAATAATATTTAAATAAATTCCATTCAACTTTGTGGTGTTTTTCTGTAGAAATATAATATTCTTTCCATTATTTATATAATAATTCAGGACATTAAAGAACCAAAATTATATAATTGAAGTAAATTTAATATATATTCTTTGCAAGAATTTGTATTTATTATTTATTTAGAGTGTAATGTGAAATACAGACAACAATATAAATTGTGTACTCAGTGCCTGGCAGACTTGGCCCTGACAGTCATCAATCTGCGTCATGTTAATCAATTTTATTAGCATTAAACTCAATTTCTTGTCTTATTTCATTTTTTACATTTTTTGTTTTATTTTTTTTATGACGGGGACTCTGTTCCGTCTTGCGGCCTGGAAGTGTTCGAGTGTTGTAGCACTTTTTCAAGTACAATTCAAATAGAAAAAACGCACAAAAAATACATCAAAAGTCAACGTTGAAGTGCGCTCAAGTGCGGCAACTCATCAAAGTAACGAGTGGCGGCAAAAAAAAAAAAAATAATAATAAAAAAAAAAATTCGAATGAAATTATGAATGAGCTAACAAACTGTTGGGTTGTATATTTGTATCTCTTCTAGATCTGCGTGAATGACAATGCCGATTTCTTGAATCTCTATTTATAGTTGGCTTTAAGCCGAAGGTCAGTAGACCTCTAGGCCTAGGAAATCCATTATGGATCTTCCAAATCAAAAACAAAAATGAAAACACAAACGCAAACGCAAAGTGGCGATTAATTCGATGGCACTTCCATATTTGTAGGCATATAATTTTGAAGAGAGACTCGAGGAAACAACAAAAAACCATCTACCGAAATTAAAAATAAATATATGCTATATAGAGGTACGCATAATAAATTATAAACAAATTGAGCTTGAGCTTTAAACTTGCGTTTGTGTGTGCGTGGGACTGATGACTGTAACATTTCTGCGTAATTTAAAAAAGGAAACGAAATCGTATACCTTTAAAGTCTTAGTCATTTAATGCGAAATTAAGAGACTAAGATAATCTGTAATTAAGTTAATGGTACCGCCCATTTAACACATTTTAAATATAAATCTGTAACATATCGATTTCCGTTTGGATATTAATTATTTTTGCCCTAACCACATGCGATAAGCGGAACTTTTGAAATGGGATTTAAGCTAATTAATCAGCATTGTAATATAAACCCACATCCGGTATCAATTTTAATAACCAAATTCATGTTTTACAATTAAATACAACAAATAATTGCATAGCTCACACAATTTCATTTCAAAATCGAACAAAAGTAGTTAATACACTTTTTGTTGATCTCAACAGAAATTGCAATTCGTAAACGCATTCGTTGTATTTATTTTTTGCTGGCATTTCATGTTTTCAATCGAATTTCAAGTCCAAAGAACTGGGCCAGCCATTAAGCAGAATTGAATTTATGCAGAACCCAGCCAGAAATAAAAAAAAAGTAAATAAAAAGACAACTGTCCCATAAGCGTATCGTTCTTATTTCGAGGACATCCTTTTCGTGGCGTGGGTTTAGTCGGAATGAAATTTGACTGAGACGCAAATGCACTGAAGCGAGTGAGTGCATTCGCCGGGGAAAAGCCCAGGGAAAAGGGGGAAAAATCGGAAGGAAGGAAGGGCGTCGGGCAGAGGGCAACAGCTGCAGACGACAAATTTCGCATATTTGACTAGAATTTGCAACAAAATTTGCTCAAACTTTAATATGGCAGCCGAAAAAAAAGTAAAAGAGGGATGGATGTGCAGGTCGCTGAGTGTGCAGAATGGCTTGCTAAAGCCATCCAAGGGTTGCAGATTGTGCACTGAAATAAATATTGTACTAATAAAGATGTTTTCCAAAATTTAAATATTGTTTTCAAGTGGAATAAATAAAAATAAATAAAAATAAAATAAGAATATTTATTTAAGAACTAAAATGTTGATCTTAAATTATTCCAAACTCCCTGTTGATTTTTAATCCTTCTTGCACTAAATATCTACAAATTTTTTGTTAGTGCAACGGCACTGACAACAAGGGAATGAGTATGTTTGGGGGTGTATCAAATTTCCTTCAAAATCATAATGAAAAAGCGTTATTTGCTTTCGGGGGCCCAGCTGAAGAGCAGTGAGGCACCTGCCATATGGCCTTCCGTGCTGGAGTGTGTCCTGTATGCATGTGTGTATCGGTTCCCGTCACCCCCGTTTTAGCCCACAAAATCAACCCCTTTTGGAACTCCCTGCCTTACAAAGCAAAGCAATTACAAGTACAAACACATACCCTCGGTGGCCCAGGACACAAAACACTTGTTGTAATGTCAGCTGTCAATAGCACGAGTCGAGTTGACTCGAATTGGGTTTCATTTCGCAATCGTAGTAACTGTGGGGTTTATCCCCGGCAATTGGGGAGATTTTCAAATAGCCCTAAGCGGTAGCCGTCTGCTGCTTCCTAACGAGCTGGATTATTAAAGAATTTGGATTTGGCAAATTTATTTAAATTTAATTTGAGAAAGTAATAAATATTGAGCTTCTAGAAAAATATATTTTAGTCAAAATAATATTATCATAAACCATTAAAACATCAAAGAATTTGAAATAGATTCCTTCTTAATAAATCTGCAAATATTAGGCACTCATGAAACACTGCCCCAATGGCTTATCTTAATTGCCTTTTAATTTATTAATTTAGTACATTTTAATTGCATTTAAGCAACTCAACTTAATCATGTTAATAAAACCGCGCTAATGAAGTTCTTGTCATCATATTTAATAATCTCATTCTTCTTGTGAATTATTATAAAGAAATCATGTTGCACTCACTTAACTCTGACTTCTCACGCAATTATCTCGCTCCCCTTTCTCTGTGTAATAAATGCATTCCCTAAGTGGAAGCTTTACAATTGCAATATCTCTATTGCAAAAAAAAAAAGTATAAAAAACAACTTAAGAATGTGCAAAACAATTATGACAATTCTTAACCCACTTTTCAGCTCAGTAGTTCCGTTCGGTCGGTTCCCTCATTCAACGATTTCTACGCAATTTACGCGTTCAACCTCAAAAACGCAAATTCCCCACCAACTTTTCCCCTGACTCCTCCTTTCGGTCGGAGCTGCCGTCATGTCATTAAAAGCAAATTTCCCCACTAATTGCATTGTGTAGGCTAATTTTAATATTTTTTTTCTACTTCAAAGAAGAGAAGTTTTTCCCAGTTGCAGTTGTGCGGACAAAACTGGAACGTGCGAAGGCTTGAGATATGTAGAATAGGGAAAACATAGGCAGCGAATGGAAATAAATAGTTCATACTATAAAGACACAGTTCCATTGATCCCGGGTTCAAGTCTCTATGCTACAAGCTGGCTACTGATTGTAATTAAATCAACTGCAAAGTCCCGCCAAAAGTTGCACACGAATCGTGTTTGAAAAAAAAAGAGAAAAATAAGCACGAAAAAGGTGAAGTAGGTTAGCTAATGCAAAGTCAAGTTTTAGACACTCTGACATAAGTTTAATTAATTTAATAAAATAAATAGTAAAAATATTGAATACAAAAATCCTATAAAAAAAGAATGTTTACATTATTAAAATGTATTTTAAATATTGTAAAGGTAATTGAAATAAATAATTCAAGAAAAATTTCCTTAAAATCAACTAAAAATTTCACAAATACAATTTAAATTTCCTTCAAAAATGACAAAAACTAAAAGTACTTCTTAACAACTTTACCTCTAACTTAGGGTAAAATATAAACCGAAAGCCAAATTCAAAGAGAAACGTTTACGGGGACACCAATTATGATGGCTTTGACGGTTCATTTTGGACCTGACTTTTTGGTGACTCGGTAATTGTTTTCAGTTAATTGCACTTGGCCGCTTAATTGCAATTCAATTGTCATGCCACCATCGCTCAGAGCGATTGTGTGTTGTAAGATGTAAGATGACTGCCACCCAATTGAAGGTTAAAACAAAAATAAAATGAAATAAAAAAAACACCGACATCATGACGAGTGTCTCCTCCGAATGTGACTTTGATGCATCGTTTTCCATTGAATATCGAGTGCACACCACAAGTGCATGTTACAAGTATTTAGCTATTGGCTGATTTATGCATATATATCGACATATATACACAGATATATATTTATATATATTCACAGACAAAGGCGTCATTACACGTTCCAAGTCTAAATGAGTCTCGGTGCTATTGATTTTTTATTTGAATTTCATGTGTGTGTTGTTTGCACATTATACAAACGAACGTTTACCTCAATCACTTGGCAAATTTTCATTAGAATTCCATTGTTCAATTAGCAATAAGCTAAGATTATATAAATCAGTTAGGGGATTTATGAGACCATAACTTAAATGTGAACTGTATTCCTGAAAGCCATTTTATTGTTAGAAAATGTAGTTGTCACGACTTTAACACACTTAAAACCCACCTTATAAACCATAACATTTCCAATTTCTCCCCTTGAATTCCAAACATCTTAATGACAACAATATTTTCCTAGCTTTCAGTTCAAATATCTAACTCACTTTTATGCCTGTACGAAAAAATTCCTGCGATTCAATCACGAACATCGATCGGAACACTTGTCAAACGATTGTGACAAAGTGAGTGAAAAAGCCTGTCCGATTCTCCTCATTTCAAGCTGTCACTCGGTCTGCGGGTCAGCTATTGAGTCGAGGCGAAATCAAAGTGTAACCAATTATTGCAACTAACTAACTTTAGTCGGAAGAGGCCGTCTGTCTGGGAGGGGGAAGATGCGAAGCCCGAAGAGATGCAGCTGGGGAGACGGCAAAACCAGTTGGTGCTTGGTGGCATTCTGTGGCAATTCCTTGGAAAAATCATTAACGTGTCTTAGGCATAAATAATTAAAAAATCAGGCTGCTTGAGAGGCTGACTGTACTCGTCAAGTCAACGTCTTGTTTGCTGGCCCCATCGCACACATCCTGGTGGACGCTGAAAGCCTTTCAGCAATACAAGATACAAATGTATCTCAAGCTTGCTGCTCCCAATGCAGCAATTACACATGGGAGATAGAAAGATGGATGAATGGATGGATGGATAGATGGCTGCTTGCAGGCATCACGCTTGTCAATATGATGACTGTGTGCTTCAGAGCGACTTCCCCACACAAAACAAAAATGAAAGGTATACGTTTGTGAGGTAAATGATTTTTAAACTAAATTCGTTTACATAAATATATATATATGAATTAGACCTGTTTTCTTGTTTTAATTTTCCCTGAAAATTACAGTATATTTTCTTTAAGTGCACGGAAAGTCAAGAGATCTTGGCTCCTCGCACTTTGTGCTGTCTGTCTCGAGAAAGTTAACCCCAAAGTCTGGCCTCGAAGAGAGAGCCTCTCGACAATCGTTGGATATCGCATTTCCGGTGTGGTTATTGCGGCAAATCGTATAGGAAAATATGAAGAATACATATGTCAGTCGGAGTATGCAGTCTCCATATATGCATAAAAAACAGCGAAATTGAATTAATGACACTACAGATTAACATCTCATAGCCAGCTACTGGTTCAGCCGGAAAGCATACACAAAACAATAAATTCTATACACTCAATAGCGAAGGGAGACTTGTTCCAAATATTTATAATACCACTTAGTGCCAGAGTCTAATGCACCAAATAAATCAGTGCAAATATTTAGCATTCGCTTAGCAGTCAGATACGAGCATATATGTATATATAAGTGTATGTAGGTATAGGCCAACCCGCCATTCTAAGCTGACTCACAAACTTGTCTTTTGCACGCTCCCACATTTAATAAATATTTAAGCGTTTTTAATCTCAGCAGACTCGGGGCCACTCAAGGCACAAACCCAACCTGCTCTGCACGCAAATACGACAGCGCTACTGTGTTCAGCTCCACTGATTGCTTACCTTATTTACAATTGTCTATACCCTATATACACACACTATATCTTTTACAAACATCTTGGGGCTGAGCTGGGAAGGAGCGCCTCAACAAATATTGGTTATAATTTTTTCACAGTCGAGACAATAATGCACTGAAGGGCTCAAAGTTAGTTCCAATAAAAGGTAAATTAAGGCAGGAGATGGAAAGTCTTTTCAAATATTAAAGAATTTAAAGCTTGAGCGATGAAAATCGATGGATTTTTCCCTTCTTTATGAGAAGATAAAAATAAATAAGTTTATAAAAAATTATTATTAAAAGAATAAATAAACTTCTATTCATTCTATAAATAATTTGGAAAATATTCTCAAGTCTTCTACTACAAAATACTAAAGGAAATAATATTTAACAACATTTTTCATTTAAGAAAATAAACTATTCATTTCCTAAATAAATCTTAAAAATATTCTCAAAAGTTACAAGCTTTGTGACTTGGCCAAGCAACTCATTTATAATTTTTTTTTTAATACCCGAAAACAACCTGGAAAACAACAACATAAAAGCTGCAAAATACAACTCCGATTTATTTATGTGGGTGAAGTTCTATGACAGGCCGCCGGCCACTGGCGTTGTGTTAGTTGTCAGACGGCGTGCGATGGCCAAAAGTGATTTAAAAATTGGAAACCCAAATAACAAGAACAAAAGTAAAAGAAACACTATATTCAAACAGCGGCACGTTTTGCCTGTATAACGTCAGAATAAAAAAGTAATAAAGAATAAAATCAGAGGGTCGTATGGCGGTGAGTCGAGACATTCGAATGAAATTGAAATAAAAAACACACACAAAAGTTGTAAAAGTTTGGCTTTCGGTCTTTGGGGTTTGGCTTTTTTCAGAGATTTGGATTTTGAAGTTGAATTTTTTTCTCCTTTTATATCTTTTTCGCTGTCTTTGCTGTTTCTGCTAGTGCTAATGAGTGGAGTTTCTGTTCGGGCTCATAAAATTTATGAGGTGTTTTGTTATGTGTTAAGAAATATTCTGTTCTTCGTGCTTTTATTTCAAGCAATCTGGAAGCGTGCTTAAAGGCTGAACCAAATGACGATTCATTAGCTTCAGACTTAGGCAAATTATATGATCGATGTCGATGGCTGATTCCCAGGAAATCACGTAGTCCCCATTAAATAATCTGCTCGAACAGGATTGACTAGTTTTAGATTTCACACAAAATAAAGGGTTTCTTTCTCTTTTATTTTTGATTTCTTCTGTTTAGCCTTTGCTCTGCCATAAAGTGTCAAATATTTTTGTTTATTTTACTTGCTATGCCCTTCACAAATTACAATAATTCGTTGGGAATTTAAGGCGCCGCCGAGTTTGGCTTTGAGATTTCAATGGGTCATCATAAGTTATTGCCAGTTAAGTGAAGAGACGAGCCCTCAGTCTTCAAAAAGGTTATGGGTTATGGGAGAGTAAGTGAGTTTCATCATTCCAAAGATATTTTTTGTGAAAGTTTTTGGGATTTGCTAAGGCAAAAGTAAGTAGCTTTTAATATTTGTTAAGAAATATCTTAATCTTCCGTTTCATTTGCTTTAAAGACCCCTAATCTCACGCTTGATTTGTCTGCAATAAAATTATGCAATTAAGTTTAGTATTTGCGTTTCATAAATCTCATAATATAATTTGTTTTTTTCAGTAGCTGACAGAATATACACACGTGATGTGAAAACCCATTATGCGCCAACTTTAAGTTGGAATTCATAAACAATACCGGCGAAGGTAGCTCGAATATCAACTCTCAACACCTCTCGTAACTCAGAATGTGAATTGATATATCAGAAATTGTTCCAGCCACACCTGACATCTTGAACAGATCGGTGTGTGTCGCTTGTAATATAATACCCAAAGATAACGACTGGTCAGAAAATAATAATAATAATAATAAAAAAAATATAATTTTGTATGCCAAGAGCGTGTAGCGTAATAATATTATTTCGTTTGCTGGGATTTTTATTATTAAGCCCGAGGCGGCAAATTGCAAAGCAATTATTCGAATCACACGTTTGGCGCGGAGGTGGCAAGCGAAAATGTTTTGCATCGTTGCACCTGAATAAAAAGGCGTCACAAATATTTACAATCCAAACTCTTGAAGGGAATGAGGAGGATGTTGACGATGATGATGTCATTTGCCCCATTCATTAGAGCCATAATGCCATAATGAAGATAAATTTGATTTTCTATATTTCGTCGCTTTTGTTTTACGCTTTGTTTTTCTATTTGCAAAGATTTTGCCTCCGGTTTTGGGACACTGACTACACATATGTATGCTTCATAGGAATAAATATAAATTGAATTTTGGCTTTTGAAGCTGACTTTGGTGGCGAGTCCAGAAACTGTAGAGATTTGGTAAATTTATTA
The DNA here is from genome assembly GCA_008042485.1 of Drosophila mayri. Classification (NCBI taxonomy): domain Eukaryota; kingdom Metazoa; phylum Arthropoda; class Insecta; order Diptera; family Drosophilidae; genus Drosophila; species Drosophila mayri. Next base: position 180,125 of record VNJN01008580.1, read on the forward strand.
ATACCCTGCACTCGAAGGGTTAGAAGAATATGTTGCATATTTGGAAGGACTTCAAAATCTTGGGAAAATTTAAAAATTATTCTTATAAAAACAGAAATTATAATATTTATAAATAAGTTTCGATGAAATCATACATAATTGAATCATAGGATTATACGTTTATATGGGATAACTACTTATTTCTGAAAAACCCTGCAAGATTAACCCATTATTCCCACGATTCTTTCCTATTTTATCATATGAATAACTCATAATTATTATTATTATTTACAAACTAAAAATAGGGAGTAACACATAGCCTATTCCAAAACACTATTCCTTTTCTACTTGTTTATCTTTTTTCAATCTTTGGCCAACACAAAATTTTTGGCAAGACTCCGTGGCGCCGATTGTATTTGTGTATTTGTTTTGCTTTCAGCTTATTTTTTCTCCTTTCAATTATTTTGCGGTGATCAGCAATATAAACATAAAATTGGCGGTGCAGTGTAAATAATACACAAAAAGATATCAACAAAATAAATAAATAAATAAATAGTCTCGTATAAGCGGAAAATCGAAATCTGCTATGTTGTCAATATATATTTATTATTTGGTTTTTTTCTTCTGGACTTTGCGCAATGGCGAGGAAAAAATCAAAATATCTATAATTTTTTGGCGTTTTGTTGTGTTTTTCTGTCTAATTTTGCCACCTGCATTTTGACATATTTGGTGGGTTTGGTGGCTTTTGCCTGGATTGGCTTGGTTGTCTGGCTGGCTCTTGCCAAGTTTTTTGGGCAATTGATGAATTGGTTTTGACCAAAAAATGCGTTAGCGGGCAGTTGGCCGCCCGAAAGGGTGTCTCGAATTGGTCAGAAATGATTTATTAACGTGCTCAGTTGTTTATGTCGACTTAGGCCAGCCGTATTTGGTCAAAAGCAAATTTGTTATTTAACAATTTCCAATTTCCAATGCAATGCGATCCGTTGCAATGCGAATGCGTGTAAATGTTATAAGCCAATTTGACAATTTGCTTGTTCAATTTGTAATTCCAATTTTACAAGCCGAACAACTAACATTTTGATATAGTTATTAGATATGGTCGCGGATTGGTCTGATGGTTTAATTGCTGGGGAATTATATGGTAAAGAAAAATAAGTATTACATAGTTGGAAATTGTGGAAATTTTCAATGATACTTTTTGTAAATGAAAGTTTTCTTGGAGTTCAAAGTTCTTCTATTTTTGTCATAAAAGAAAACACTCATTTTCTATATCCTGTTCACCCACCATTATCTTCATTATTTTTGTTAATATTCTAGAGCCATTTTCATTTCCATTCTTACTTGGAAACACGTGCAAAGAGAACACAAAACAAACCTGAAACCACAATGCAAAATAATAATAACAATAAGAATCATTATCAAATAGACGAAGAAAGGAAAACACAACAAAAAATCATAAATAAATGGTCAAAATAAAATGGCAACAATAACAAAAAGTCATGGTAATAAGCGAGACAATAGAGGGGCAAAAAATAAAAGCTGTAAGAAAATGAACAGCGATTGTTTGCAAAGGTTTTTGACTTTGGTGGCCAATTCAGAACGGCGGATAGCTCAACGATTATAATGAAACCATTTTGAAGGCATTCAGATTGACTTCTGTTTTTGGCTTTCAACCATTGTAAAGCAATTTGCAAAGGCTGTTGGGTTAAATTGCTTTGGAAGCAGCGGCAAAGCCATCAACATGCAAATTTTCTGTTTGCTGATTTTTAATTGAATGATAAACCATCTGAGATTGTTATCTTTATAATAGAGAAGGATTAGCCAAACATTTTAACTTCCATTAATAGCCATAAATATCAGTACTTAATTTCTCATTATCTTTAAGAATGGCTTCAACTCTAAACTAATTGAAACTAAATTCAAAATAAACCAATCCCATCTGCCGATTTATGAACCCATCAAATAGTTCATAAACAAGCTGCAAGTGGAGAATAAAGCTGGCAGTTAAGTAACTAATGGTACGCTTTTGGTATTCAGACAATAAAACCCAATCGAGATCCGTGTTGTAATACCCTCGTAAACAATTCAAATAATCAATGCTTTGTTAACGACTTAATCACCTGGCCCTGAGTTTTAACGATAAAAATGCAAAACTAAGTCCACGCCTGGCAACAACCAAGAATTTTAAATAGATTTCTTTACTGAAATATCGATTTTGTATTAATCTTAATTTGAGAAAATTGTATCTTTTTTTAATAAAATAATAAAATACAAAGCAGCCTAATAGTTACATATCCCCCTACTATAATATATTTAATCTTCTATTGTTAAATAAAATATTTTTATAATAGACCTAACGGAGATCTACTAAATACTCTGTCAGTCAAGTTTTGCGTAATGAAAAACTGCAGTTTTCATGTGATTGGTTATTGACTTGCTTTCGGGTTTGGGCCCGGGTTTTTCTTCTCCTGGGGCACGCGTGCCGTTTTGGACTTGGAACCCAATTGGCTCCATCCCTCCCCCTTCCCGCACCCCTCATTCGACTCACTAACTTATTCAATCTTGGCTCAATTGTCTGCCTTCTTCAACTCCAACTCCAACTCCTCCTTCTCGGGGAGTATTCAAAGCACGCGCGTTTACAAATTGAAAACTTGTTAAGTGCCAGACCCGACTTGGCCAGCACAACAGGTGAGCCGGGGCTGCACTGAAATAAAATCGTTTGATTACTAACAAATTGCAGATCAAATTAACTATTAAAGATGGGGATATCAACTGTCTGTACTTCACTTCACTTGGAAATATATTAAAGACTTATTAATAAGCTAGTCCCCAGGGTAAGGATATATATATACAGATATAGATATAGAAAAATTCAATAATTGTTTTCTGTGCAAATGTGTTTGGTTGTTTGCCTGGTTAGTTGGCCATCTCCTGGGCCGTTGACAGATTTGTGTTGCCAATTTGCGTTGTGGTTGACGTTGGCAGCTTTTGAAGTTTGCTACCAAAAGAGAGTCAGGCTCTGTATCTTTCGGCCTGATGCCTGATAGAGTTGTTGACATTTTGGCCGCTTTGCTGGCGGCCCCAAAGTTTATGCAAATTTCGATGGAGTCAAAGCCAAAGGGGCACGGCACACACCCACACCGAACATATAGATATATATGTATATACATACCTGCAATGAAAAAGAACAAATAAAATACATTAGAATGTTATAGATACTTTGGGTGTATTTTGTTTTTTTTTTTGTGGTGCCTTGGAAATTGGGTTAACGCATTCTTGGCGGCTCTTATTTTTCGGTAAACAATTCTCCTCGGGTGTTGACTGCTTGGGCCCAACGACTACCTGGGGAAAATCGCTTTGATTCTTTCGGAAAACATAAACATAACTTTTTTGGTTTCCCTTCGGAGTGCAATTGACCCAGTTTTTTAATCGCCATGCACTTTGGTGCACACATTTCCACAGTCGATTAAGTGGCCCTGCACTTTGCTCCGCCCGCAATCTCAGTTTCGAATTTCTAGTTTGGAGTTCGGAGGAATCGATCTTGGGGAGTGGGTGCCAAGGCACTGCTGCAGTTCGCACTTGAGCAATACTCGACTTTTGTCTAAACAAAAATATTTGAAGTGCATTGGAAATGTTTTTCTTTTGAATTTCCGGAGAGGGAGAAGTGATTGTGGGCGAAATCATATGGCCAGTCCAATTGGTTGTAATGAAAACAATTTAAGAGCCCGAAACCTAATTGCCAGATAAAGTTATTTCTAAAGGGCTTGATCTAAATTCTGGGAAAATAACTTTATTAAAGCGGGTTTATCAATAAAATCTTGAAAATTATAACCTATTGAATTTAGAAAAATAGTAAATTGTTTTTTAAGTATCAATTAACATTGAAAAGTAACGACATGTACACAAAAGTTGTTATAATATTATTTTAAATATTATATAGAAAGACATCTATGTATTTACTTCACCTAATTGTAGTAAATTAAACATTCCTTACTTCTATAATTATTGTAAGATTTCTTTATGCTTTAAACTGAACTAAGCTCTTCCAAATCAAACAAACAAACAGCTCTTAGCCTTCGTTTAAACTCCATCCACTGCCATAGTCACATAAAAACATAACTTATTCCGTAACCGCAGAGAATCTATTGCGTATTCAGTTACTATAACTTTCACCGCAATCTCTGGCAAATCACAATTCATCATTTATGGCGATTTCAGCTTATCCAATTACACAAACTACGAGGAGTAGAAAAGGCTGAAGGAGTTCTACAACAAAAGCCACTTGAAGGCGGCATTTACATTGATGTGCCGCCATATAAAAGGGAATATATATATATATAAACATATATTTATATATGAAGAATATATGTTTTAGAAGGGCCCAGGTCCAGGTCCAGGCCCACGTCCAGGTCTAGGGCGTACACACACACACACACAGCACAGTGTGCCGTCGACAAAGTGGCCTGTAAGTAAACCCAATTGACACTTGAACAACGTCAGTAGCCGGCGGCGGGTCTGGGCCATCAACGTGGTGGGTTCTCTTATGGCAGCGGCATCGGTGGTGCTGGTAATGGTGGTGGTTCCTCAATCCACAAAGCGGCCCTTGCCATCGCCCTTTCCGCCCACTCGTGTCCATTTCGGGTTGACGTTTTATTTGATTTTACGCTTGGATGCATTTTTTTGCACTCGTCCCGAATTGAAATGGAATGGTAAGAAGGCAGAGTGGACTGGAGTAGACACTCGATATGCATGGGCCTTGGCCATCGATATTCAAGTGCGCTCCTCTGCCCAAGCACTCGACAAAAATACTGTTAGGGAGTGGTTAACAATTGGGGCAATTTCTAATTTAATACTCCAAACCGAAATAAAATTTTTAAAAAGCTTTTAAGGAAATGTTGTTAATTTCTCTTAACAAATTTCGTATTGTAAAGTCCGGCAATCAAGCAATAATTTTTTAATTTACTTTGACAGCAAATTTAGTCCTAAATTAATTTAACCCTAAACTAAGGCAAACTTTTAAAAATATATTTTTTAAATATTAAATAATTTTTCCCCAGTGCAGGCCCTTGCTTATCCCCGTTACCATCTCGATTCCTACCTCAACTGCTGCATTATTTATAACTATGACACTAGCCGGAGCGCTGGAACAATGCCCCAAGATTAATGGTCAGGGGATATGCATGCATATTGTATAGCGAACAGGATGTGTTTGAGAGGATGACACTTTGCTTCCATTTTCCTAATTTGGCCTTTCGGAAAATTCATGGAAATTGCCCTGCAATTCTTAGGGCCCCGAAAAGTGTTTCATTCAATTTTAAGTGACTTGAATTTTTCAGGGATATAGGTACATATAGCACAGACATCGCAGCATGACGGAGGAACACCCCAGGCATCACTTAGTTGGACACGTAATGTGCGGCCTGGGCATTCGCATGGCTTCATTAGGACTTCCAACCCAACACCTCACTGCACTGTCCCATTGTCTAGGATTGTCTGTCAGAGAGAAGGATACCCCCGAAGCCCGCTCTGCCAGGTCCTGACTCTGCACTTGACATTGTATGCTCTGTGGTGCAAAATAAACTAACAGGATTATTGCGGCAACTGCTGCTGCTGCCCTTTGTAATCCTTTAATGCCAGGACGGTCGCCTCCTTGCCCTTATGACTCCCCTCTAACCTCTGGCTAGGTCCTCCTCCTGCTGTCGTGGCAATTGTTTCAGCCCGCGACTTCATGTGTATGCAAATTTATTTACGTTTTGTGCTAAAAATATACTTTTTACCCTGCGCAAAAGGGAGCTACAAAAAAAAAAAGGAAACAAAGAAGACTGAGGTGGGGCTGCATGGGTTAAAAGGGGGCCAGTGCTTGCAACACGCCACCGTGCACAAGGACAATGACACCAATCGTGGGTAAGTCCTTACTTGGCCTTAACTTTAAATTGCTTTCAGGTTTATAACGAGGCAAGTTTGTTTATACTTCACAAAAAAAGCATAAAATCAGGGATAACATATGTAGGTAAAAAGATTTCAGATTAAAATATTTAAACCCAATAAGTTTTTTTAAAGAGGTTAAATTTATATATTTTCCAGCTACCTATTCATCATCACCGCCACGGGGGCTCGAAACTCCAATCAAAGTAGATTAAGAAATGTCCAATTAAATCCCAAAACTAGACGAAAACCGATGTCAGAGATTACAGTCCATTACATCAGATTATCTGCTGAGTCCACAGCATGTGATCTTTACTCCAGACGGAATAATCTACAACCGCAACTTCAAATGAAATAAAAGAAAACCCAAATAAAAATTGAACGTTTGCCAGGAAAAAATAAAATAAAGTAAACTTTTTGTGTTGGATTTTCATTCCATTCAGGAAACAGTCGAGGAAAAATTGTCTACTCATGGCGAAAAGAAAAATCGAACAGAAAACTGTTCACCAGAAAATGCTGAAATAAACCAAAAAAAACAACAACAAAAGCCAAAACCAAGAAATCAACGAAATAATGTAAATGTGCCACGATTTCGAAATGTGCACAAAATGCATTTAATGGATAATGGAGGAGGCAGAGGAAGGGCACGGTGGTGGATATATAAAAATAGAGGATCTTATATAGAGGGAGCACTGCTCTGCATCGAACTGATGGATATTTTTATATACAAAAGTCGGGCGCAGAGTCTGGGCACTTGTTTTAATTTTATTTTCGATTTGCATTCAAAGTTCTTCTCAGCTCGATTTGCTCCGATTCGGTTGGAGGCGCTTCCATGGAAATGTGACACGTGGCACAACACACAAAAAAATAATACATACTATGTATGTGTAGATATGTATATATATGTAGCCCGCATCTGCATCTGTTTGCATTTTCTCCCTTATTTGGAGTTTTTCTTCTTTTTCATTCCCGCTTGAGGCATCTGTTTTACATACTTGACAAATTAATAATAATTACGCTTTCCCATTTCACATTTTGTGAGGGCTTTTCCTCCCCTTAACACTCCTCTTTTGAATTTCTTTTGATTTACGTTTTGTAGCACTTTAGTGGGTTAATTTTGATGGATTTGCTAACATTTATTTTCATAGTTTATGTGGGAAACCTCTTCAGGAATTTAACTAACACGAAAGGGTTTTATAGTTTGAAGATTAGGTGATAGTTGCATGATGGCCACGGTTGGCTTTTGCGCCTCATTTGTTAAACATGAAATGCGCATTAATAAGGTGGGAAAAATAAAAAAATTTAAAATTTAGGTAGACATTTAGATAGTTTATTTTTAGGTAATTTAAAAAATTGTTGCATGTTTGTCATGTGTCGTTGATGCGATAAGTTTTAAAATCATTTTTTAGACTGAGTATGCTTATTATATTCTTAATTTAGGTCTTAATTGCTTTAAGCCTTAACTTCCTTAGACTTCTTTATAAGTTAACAAAACATTTTCTCTAAAATGTATATTACAATTTTAATAATCTTCAAAAACTGTATTCTGTAATAACCACCAACTTCTTTTATTGATATGAACCCCAACTATTTCGAATTTACATATTTCCTTATCCTCTAAACCAATCCAAAGGAGGTCGAACTTGCACCTGGACAGCTTGCTTTTACTATAGCTCCTGCAAAGTTATAAATTGCCTCAGAACGAAGTAGACAAAACGCCATTTCAATAGAACCAAACGAAATGGCAGTTCCCCCGAGGCCATTGATATGCATCTCCGCCGAACTGAACTGAATTGAACTGAACTGTGTGCGACTGCAACTGGAACTGCAATTTATACCACTTAAGCACTAAAGTTGCACCATTAAAGCCAAAAAGGCGTTAACCTGACTCCTTCTGGGCTGCATAAAAAATGCAAACGAGGCTGCTGCTGCTTCTGCTGCCGCCTGCAAATGTTTTATGGGCTTCTGTTTCGCTTCTACTCGGCCACAACCGCAAAATGCAGCCGCAAAATAACAAGAGCGAAAAAATAATGGACGAAGAACGGGGAAGCTAAAACGTTTTGGTCAAAATAAACGCAAGGACAGAGGCGTGAGTAGCTAAAAGGTTGCCGAGGATGTGCCCTTATCCTGGCCCAAAAACCAACGTATTCCATTTCAGCAGTTTTTGTGCTCTCCTTCCACCACTTTTATTTTTTGCTAACATGCAAAATGTTAATTCATTTTCAAGTCAACATTGCCAGTGGTCCTGAACCGAATTTTATCTTAGAGCAAGGATAAACCGGGCAAAAGGTTGTGTCTGTGCCAGGACTAAAACAAAAATAAAAAGTAAACATATCCGTTTCCTTCGCTCCCAAAAACGAAAAGAGCAGAAAGTTAATTTGTTAGTCAGTTACTTTAAGGATCACATACATATTGTGAATATATTTTATTTAAACCCTATCCTCCGTGGTATAATTTTGCTCTTTGCTTGTTTAAAAACTCATCTATCATCTCTGGCCTGACGCTCAATTTTTTTAATAACTGAATTTCCGTCATTTAACTTCATTGCAGTTGAAAAATATTGACTTTTAATAACTTCGTTGCCTTGGGCCAAAAGCCTCACTGTGGGCGCTGACTTGTGGAAAATCTGCCTTAAATTCAATTTGGTTTTTTATATATGTATGAACATAAAATACAGAAGCATCAAAAAAGGGGAGAGCTAATTGACATTAATGAAACTCAGCACAAATTAAATTAGAGCCATCCATTTGGGTTCACAATTGGAGGAGTCTCTAATTAACTGAGTTACCTAGCCATAATGATTAGGTGAGGTGATTAAATAAAAATGAATATTACGTAATACATATTAGCTTGTTTTGAGCAGATAAAATGGAAGAGCATTTAGAATGCTTAAAATATGTAAAATATTGAGTTTATAAATGTGTTTAGTTACTTATAAGGTTTATTTTATATTTTTAAAGTTGTTTTTATTTTATTATTTTTATTTTATTATTTTTTGTAACTAATATTTTGATATTATATTAAATTTTATAGTAATTTGTCTCATATATCTCAACTAATACGCTTTACTTTAACAATTTCTCCTTAACTGGTATTAACATCAACCTTTAACTTCAACCATCATTAACCGCCCTAACACAATCTCTATTTTCGCCTACTTCCAGCCCACTGTACAGTGAACACTGACCAACTTGGTGGCGGACGCTGAGTGCTTTGCCATTGGAAGTTGCAAAAAAAAGAATAGCAAAAAGGAAGACCCAACGGGCCCGAGAAAAGCGTCCAGCAAGTGTGGGTGCCAAGCTACATGTGTATGGCCCACAATAGCAACAGCTAAAAAAACAGCAAAAAAAATATATACCAAACAGAAAAAAAAACAACATTATAAACAACAACAAAATCGAGGTAAAACTACTTCGACATCTCGATGTCGTTGTCGATGGTTGAATGCTTTAGTTTGGCGCCCACTCGGCTATCGCCAAATGGATGGAAAAATGGATAGGAAAACAAGCTTACACAGCATTAAATATTCATAAATACATTTTACAGATTCAAATAAATTGATTTTTATATTTTATTTCATAAATAATAATATAAACCCATAGATAATGACTTTTCTATAGAATATTTTAAGGTGAGAAATTGATTTGTGAAAGGAAACTGAACATAAAGATTCAAAAATCTAGAAATTTTGTATTATCTTTCGAAATATAATATTTACTCCGTTTTTCTACTATAGTAAAAAGCTTTTTAAAATCGATTTATTTTACAACTAACTTCCCTTTTTTCTGTGTGTAAACCCTGAGGCGCACAAAGAGTTTCCATATGTGGACAGCTTGGGTTGACCAAACTGACGTACTAACTATATGGCGAGCGTGGTCGTCGACAGGTCGAAGGGGCGGCTCTGGAGGGGCAGGTGAGAGCACATTTACATGACGCGGCGAAAGTGAAACGCGGCCTGGAGCCATGATTAGATGCAGGTTCCTGCTCCCCAATGGCGGACATGTGGACATGCGGCGACAGCCAACATCAGCGGCATTTGACATGTGTTTGATTGGACAGACCAAAGGAGCAGGAGCAGGAGGAGGATCAGAGAGCAGGGAGCTTGGAGCGACGGCGAAACGTCCGCTTTTCAAAAGCACCAGCAGCGATAATGGACCACAAAAAAAAACATCCTAAAAAAAAGAAAAGAAAACCTGAAAGGAAATCCCATCTCGAAGTGGATAGCACACTTTTTTTAATTTGGCTTAAAAAATGTTTAAAAACCCCATAAATAAGTAGCTTTATATTTAATATAATTCATGTTAAAGTTTTTCAAAAGCAAATCTTGAGTATCCTGAGAAATTGGTATTTACCTCTAGCTCACTAGACTTTTTTTATGGCCCAAAATTTCATTTTAAATTTTTAATATTCCCCCCAAAATTATTCAACTCTTGAATATATTTTTTATATTTTTTGCCACATTTATATTACCTTTGTGAAGGGTATAAAAACTAGGAAAATCCTAGTTTTGTGTCTGCAATTTTTACAGTGGGAGTCGTAAACTGTCTGACTGGCGGGCACAAATTAATGCTCAGGACTGAGGTGCCGGCATAGTCGGGGAAGGTGGAAGTTCCAAGTCAAGTAGCACGGCTCCCAGTCCGCCAGATAGCCCCTATTTCAGGGGCTTTTGCCTCTTTTTTTTGTGTGTTTGAGCGATGAGCCGACAAGGCGTGCCCGACAGCAGCAAAAAGACCAGCATTGCACTGATGATGTTGCTGCTGCTAAAAGTGCATCAACTGTGCCTGATGCTGCCCCGATGCCTGATGTGGCTGATGACGACGATGATGATGGCGGCGGCAGACGCTCAATCAGCTCAAACATCTGTTACTGGCAGAAAACGTGACAGAAGCGACATGAAGGCGGTCGAAAGCGGCAGTTACCAATGTCCTTATAATTTGCATAGGAAACATTTTTTAGCACAGGAAAGTGTGGAAGTTGGAATTGGTTTTATAAATTGAAATGGTTTTATAATGAGCTACATTAATACCCTTTTCTTAAGCATAAATTTACAATTAATTCACATTAACATTCGGCATTATTCTTCACATAGTCCAAATGAATTTTTCCCCCATAAATAAGTTCAAAAACTCTTTTCCGACCTACTCATCACATTCGACCAGTTCACTGAGGTCATGTATTTGTGGCATGTAGTATTTCCCTTTTTTTCGATTCGGAAAATCAACTGAGGCATGAAAATGCATAGCGATGCATTGTATGTAATTTATAGCAATTTCCTTCTTGCTGTGACTGCAGTTTTCGTGTTTAGGTCTCTGATATGCTAATTTTTACGGTCTAAAGAAAATTTATTAATTTATGCAACACTTGAGTTTATATTTATTTGTTGTTGTAACTGGACGTTGATGTGTTTGTGGTATGATTTTACGCTACATTTGGCCAAGACAAGCACAACAATTTATTAAGTCTTCGATGTGGCTGAGATCGCTGAGGTTGAGTTTGCCGGAGAATTTATTTAATGACGAAGGGGAAGTGCGGAACGAACTCTGCCCCCCCCCCCCCCCCCCCCCCCCCNACCCCCCCCCCCCCCCCCCCTCCCCCCCTTTGCATGTCATCTAATTGCTTTTGCTTTTTGGTTTGGTTTTCTTGGTTTACTTGGAATTTGCTCTTGTTTAGTTGCCACCACTTGCGGACACGCCCACCGCCCCCAATTAAGTGTGTGTATACGATTACAGAGAAGAAAAAATTATACAAAAATGAAATAGTGAAGTTAAAGCTAAATTTAATTTAATCCAATGAGGCCCCCTAACAACTTTCATAGATTTATAAATATTTTCAATTAGGAAATTCATAAAATATACTCCATATTTTCCTATATTTTCTCTTAGTGTATAGGTTTTGTAGGCGTCCATTTCCTGCTGCACGCAACGCACACACATGCACTAATTTCCATGTTGGGCGTCGTGTTATTTTCATGATTTCTGTTTTCCATCTCTTGTTGCAGCTCTTTTTTTCTTTTTTTTGTGGAGACTGTTACATATCTTGTTATTAGCGCTTTAATGAACCTCTTTTGCAGCTGCCAATCACCGGCCAAGAAGGAGGGTAGAAACTCATTTGTATTTATTGCTGCTAGTTAACACAAAAAATATGGGAAGCCAAAATGGAAGCTTAGCTTATACTTGAGGCCAGCCTCAAGTTCACATAATCGGTTTCCAACCGATCAAGTGTTCATGTGGGAGGCGTGAAGAGTAGTTTTTCTTGGCCGCCCACTTTTCCTCATGCATTTTTCTTCATCGCTCATTCAAATTGGTCATTGACACTGGTAGGGCGTGGATAAATGGTTTATAGAGGAAATACTTAAAGGCTATTAAGACCATGTATTGTATTCCATAAATTTGACAAAAGCTAATAATATAAAATGATGTTTGACTGGGAAATTCCGATTAAATAAAGCTTGGATAATTCCCTAATAAGTGTCAGAAAATCAAGAAGATTAAACTTAAAGAGATAGAAAATATGGAGTTATGGCAGGCGTACATTTAATAGGAATTTTCTTTAAAAATGTATATAAATAAACCCATTTAAATCCTTGAATTTACAATCCCCACAAATTTAAGAAAATTCATTTCATATTTTTCTACATTCCTCAGCGTTATTTTCACTATCAAACTAACCTCAGGTAGATTAACCCTGAACTTCTTATCACTTTCAGACCCCCTCAGTGATTGAGTTAATCTCTGAATGCAAATTCCCAATTGAAAGACTGCATCAGACGACAACAAATCGCAGATGAATATGCACATTGTTGTTCAATAATTGTACATGAATTCCCCAGTTAATAGAATTCTGTCCCTGGACGCAGCTGTAATAAAAGTTGATCCACTGGAGAGAGTCCCCCCCCCGTCGCGGTCGAGGATCAGATCAGCAGACGACGCATAATAAATACGAATAATTGTGTGAAATTAAATTATCAATTGCAGACAGAAGCCATAAATAAATGATGAGTGCAAGTTCTGACTGTGTGAACCGAAATTGTTCTGACGTCGCACAGAGAAATTGCATTTTCCCACAGGACCAGGAACCATTACCAGCCTGAGGGGGGGGGGGGGGGGGGGG